>CAUZXS010005258.1:0-189293 GCA_963585895.1 Sepioteuthis lessoniana | reverse complement strand
TCGTTTCCTATTCAAGTTGATTATGTATGTGTTCCTCAAGGAAATAAAGATAACAATTGTTATTGTCAAGTTATTTATGACTTCATTCTTTGCTTCCATCCTGAAATGTTTGTAGAATTATTCTTTCCTTTAAATGTAATTTACTTTCAGGTGTTTAATTGTTAAATTTACGTGATCTCTCTCTCTCTCTCTCTCTCTCTCTCTCTCTCTCTCTCTCTCTCTCTCTCTCTCTCTCTCTCTCTCTGAGTGTGTGTGCGTGTGTTTTTCCTTAAAAATTAGGACCGTTTATTTAAAAACAAAAAGAGTTAAAAAAAAAAAAAAAGGCCGTAGCAACAGTACGAATAAAATATTGCTCAATAAAACAATATAATCCACTTAAATCCACTTTAGTCATAATTGATATCAAGTCAATAAAAATTACACAATACGATTAAGCATTAAATACAGAAAGGGCAAATCCAAATAGGCAAATCCAAATAGGCGAATCCAGTATCAACAAAATGTTTTTTTTCCTCGCAGGAAATGGCGCATTAAATGGCTTTCCTATTATCCATTTATTATAATCTAAAAGTTCATTTCTTTCGAGATTTCAACGTCGATATCTAATATATATATATATATATATATATATATATATATATATATATATATATATATATGTATATATATATATGGGGGGCGTGTGTGTGTGTGTGTGTGTGTGTGTGTGTGTGTGTTTGTGAATTTAAAAATTTATAGACATGAAAAATACACGATGTCTATAAAGGATAATTCTGTTTGTAAAGATATTTGCCAACATTAAACGTTTCTGTTTTCAAAGGTTCATCAGCGTGTAAGTTATTAAATTAAACGAAAAAGATGAGGAAGTTTTAAAGCATTTACTTCCATTGGTAACGTACTGTTTCAAATTTGTTTGATGTAACAAACGTTCCAAAGTCTGTTTATAAAAAATCCATAACACATTTATCTATCTATCTATCTATCTTATTTAGTTCATGTCTAATTATTGTAATCATTACATAATACATCTATCAGTCTTTACCTGTGTAAACATACTTTCTAGCTATCTTTTCACTTTCACTATCTGTTTATCTATCTTTCAAAATATATATAAACGATGAAGCCAAATTATTTTGAATAAATGATTTTGTAACTTTTCCGCGCCAATTTCAACAAATAAACAAATAAATTATAATCTATCTAAGTGAACTTTTGGAATCTTTAAAATTAAAGTTGTGATTAGTTTCTATATTATTTTTCAGGAAACCGCTATTTATGTCTGATCTTTTTCCATCTCTTGTGTGCTCGTAAATTTTTTAAATGATGAATTTCACTGTATAGAAAATTCTTTCAGGCAACTCGAATATTCTAAATCTTTTATAGAACATACCAAAATGAAAGCTCTCAAAATGCACAAACGTTCTCCAGAAAGCACTCAAAATTCTTGAATGTTTTCCTGAAATTCAAAACAATAATTGTTCAAAACATAAAAATATATTTTATAGATATATCGTTTTACCTAAAATTTCAACAACAAACATCATCGGTAAAAAAAAACAAAAAAAATAAAAAACATTGAAATTAAAAACAGTCAATAGCTCTTTAAAGACAATTAGCAATTTAATCAATAATAGAAATAAAACTATCCACATCGAAGAAACGTATGAAATTCAAATAACATCACAAAAATTTGCAACAGAACTCAACTAACGGAAATAGAATGTTTTATAGTATTCTTATATTTTTCGTTTCATTTAATAAATTACACTATTTGATGAAGGTTTGAAACCCGAAATATTCAACGTTAGCAAATATTTCTACGAATAAAATCATCCTCTAAAGACCTTTCATCTCTAGACATTTTCATACTTTCAGATATATTTGCAGTTTTTCCAAGATATACACACACACACACACACACACACACACACACACACACATATATATATATATATATATATGCGAGGGTAGATGGAAAAGTCCATATGAGGACGTCATATCTGCTGTTGACGCTTTTGACAAAGGGATCCAATCTCTACAACAACGATGAAAGAAATGAATGAACCTCACGGCGGATTATGTTGAAAAATAAACCTTCTTAAGTTAAATTCCATGACAGTATCTTATACAGCCAATTAACTTTCCAATCTACTCTCATATATTTATATATATATATATATATATATATATATATATATATATATCATCCAGGGGTGATAACACAGTTTCGGTAGTATTTGAGCTACCGAAACTGTGTTATCACCCCTGGATGGCGGCTGATGAGGATATGGTATAGCACGTGCTTTCACACGTTGTATGATGAAAATATATATATATATATATATATATATATATATATATATATATATATATATATATATATATATATATGGGCGGGTCTATCACTGCTCGAACACATAAGCCAGTCTCTCATTAATGTTGAGACATACAGTGCTGAACACAAAAATAACTGATATCTGACATGAAAAAAAATCCAATCCCTTCATCAAAATCAAACTAAATATAATAAAACATATTTTTTGTGATGCTGACAAAAGAAAGACACAGGGAACACAAAAAAGGTTGTTAAAAAAACAAATATATTCAACTAACAAGATACAAGCGAACCTGGTTAAACTGTAGAAAGTTAATCGGAAGCTGAGAGTCCAGTGGGGTAGCGACTATCCGTCCACTACGCAAGTGGTATCACGTGGCTGTGTCACGTGGGTCTGGTCAGTTATCTATCACGCGCCCCGGGAGGTGCCCGTGGTGTAATGGTTATCGTCACAGGATATGGACACGGCGATACGAGTTCAATTCCTGGACAAGATTGATTGCATTTCACATAGCACTAATACCCTTGGGAAAGCTATGAATCCAATTATTCTCCCTCCAGCTATGGGTAAATAGTAGGGCAGACTAGGTTCTTCAGCCTTGGTGAGGCAACTAGTCTAGGAGAAAGAAAACTCTGAATTCAAACCTGCTAAACTCCGCTTAAAAAATTGACCTTGTGTCATATCGTGCCCGAGCGGAGGGTTTGGGTAAATAAATGCGCCCCACCGAACGAGCAAATGTGGCACAAGGCCGTTTTTATGGTGGGTCCGGTCGCCGGGCCGAAGCTCACACGCGTCCGGCATTGCCAAAAATACTTTCGGCCCCGTCGGCATTCCTCTTATTACGGGCGCCTCAGGCGCCAAGCAATCAACCCCCCGTAAGGGGTATAAGCCTGGGGGGATGGCCACTTGAGACCGGAGGAAATCTCCAGTGCTGAGGCAATACCTGACCGAGCCGCGCTGAGCAAAACACGGTCGAGCGAAATGCGCCACAAACAACTGGAGAGGCAGACCAAACACGGGGGTTTGGCCAGTTATCTATCACGCGCCCCACCGAACGAGCGAATTCGGCACAAGACCGTTTTATGATGGGCCCGGTCTCAAAGACAAAACCACTCTAACCCTTCTCTCATTATATGACCCACAGAGGTTGATATGCCGTTAAACAAAACTCAAACTCAAATCAAAAGAATTATGATGACAATTGATATATTATCATAACAAAGGGCAATTTAAACCACTTAGTATTTCGTAGGGTATCCATTGAGTGAAAATGTTTTTTTTTTCTCTTGCGGCTATGAACTTTTCATGACAATTTCCAGGTTTCTAGTAATTTTTGAGGAATAATATCAGCGTATTCTTAGCCACACGATGGAACGGGGTAGATGATTCTGAACCGTTGAAAAACAAAATTTTCTAAAAATATTCGAAGCAACACTGCTTTCATATAAAATTACATTTTCCAACCGTATAAAGCAGTTCATTAGAGAGTGATTCAAAAGTTTTATTGTATAATCGTACGTGCTAGTTCCCAGCGTTTATAGACCGTGACTGAGGCACTTCAAGGCTGTCAGATGTACATGCTCTTGTTGTGGTATCGTGGTGGTTGGTGCGCTGACAAGTTGTGCATTGCTTCACTCCGTGTGGTATTTGAAAACCGGACACATAAACGTGCAACGTAGTCTAAATCGGTAAATTAGGCATTCTGAGTTCCAACTAGGCAATATCGCCGCAGAAATAACAAAAATAAATTTTGTGAAAGGTGAAGGAGTAGTTGATTACAGAACAAGAACCAGATATTTCAAAACATTTCGCTTGGGGTGCAAGTAGCTCAACTATTAGAAATGGTCTGGAACGCCTGTGGAATCCTAGGGTTCCAGGTGAAGTGGGCATCTCACAATCCAGAGTGGTTTATCGGCAAGAGTATCCAAAATGTTGATATGTGTCACGTGTTACCAAAATACTACTAAAGTTGTTTACTCCCTTTATATATATATATATATATATATATATATATACACCTTTCTTTCTTTTATATCTATCAAATCATTGTTTTAATAACGTTTTCTTTCCGACTTTCATTGATTCTCTCATTTCGTTTATATTTCTCAAATTTAAATCTTGATATTTTTTCTTTCCTTATTTCTTTCCTTCTCATAATCTTATCAAACTCTTCCTTCAAATAAAAGTTTGATTCTTTCTTTCTTTCTTTCTTTCTTTCTTATTGTCTTTTTTACCCAGATATTATAATATTAATTATAGCAAAATAAAATGAGAAGGAAAAGAAAGAAACAAATGAGGATAAGAGGAGAAGGAAAAACAGAAAATGAAAGAAAAATTAGATGGTGAAAGAAAAAAGACAACGAAGAAAAGTAAAAAGGAAAAACAAAAATAGTAATAAAAGAAAAAAGAAAGAAAAAAAGGAAAGGGAAGAAATTAGAAAAATAGAAAAGAGGAAAAACGGAGAAAAAAACTATAAAAACAAGAAAAAATAATATTAAGAAGATATTAAGTAATCTTTTACCGATGTCTCAATCTCGTATTCAGCATGTAATCGATAGATTTCTAAATTTTGATAATTAAGATAGATTAACTCTTGCTTGATTATTAAACAGTTCGGCAAGGAATAATTTTGCCAAACAAAAATAATAAAACAATACTCTTTGATTTATGTAATCAAATACACAAATCAACGACCTAGGTTCTTCTCTGAAATCGACACCTTATTTCTCTCTCTCTCTCTCTCTCTCTCTCTCTCTCTCTCTCTCTCTCTCTGTATATATATATATATATATTGTTGTTGTTGTTGTAGGCGACCGTAGTCGAGGGCGACCAGAAGGTTCCTTTTACAATAGCTACTACACCGAGGAGTAGGGGTGGGCGCTACTCCTTTCCCAGGGAATATATATATATATATATATATATATATATATATATATATATATATATATATACATATATATATATATATACTAAGGCGATATATTACTTCTTTTGAAGAAAATATTTTGCACTCCTGGTTTACGACCCTTATACCATGAAATAGAAGTAGTTCAACCCGTGGAAGGGTTCACGTTGTAGTTGCTAATATTGTGGTGGTTGAAGGATTGGTACTTTGTGCATTGATTCATTCCGTGTATGTTTTGAAAGCCACGTAAATGAATGTGCCACGTAGCCTCATTGGGGAAATAACGCTTTACGTGATCGAACTTGGCCATAATCCCGTGGAAGCAATCAAAAAGGAAATGTTGTGAGAAAGATATAGGCAGAATTGAGCCCAATACAGTAACCAGAGAGTTTAAAGAAAATTCGCTCGGGTTGCATGAAACTCGACAATCAGGCAAGGTCAGGTAGGCCTAAAAAAAGCAAGGTCCTTTACCAAACTACAGTAGCAAATATCTTAAGAGTACTCAGAGGGCATTAAGCTAACTCAGAATCACAGAATCCAGCGTAATTTGTTAACCTTATAATCTCAGTAAAAGCTTCAGATGTTGGCGTATTTTGCCCCACATTACCAAGTGTATCGCAGTTTCTTCCAAGCAGCGGTCGTGTTGATACTGCTGTAAGGATGCACTACTGGGAGGCTAACAAAACGGCTGGAGAAAAAGTTAGACGGCAATTACACAAGAATGTTGCGAGCAATATTGAACAAGTCCAGGTGGCAACACCCACAAGGCACTAACTATACGGCCACCTACCTCCCATCATGAAAACTATCCAAGTTAGACGACCAAGACATGCAGGACACTGCTAGAGAAGCAGGGACGAGCTCATTAGGGATGTACTTCTATGGACCCCCACATATGGCCGAGCAAAAGCAGGAAGACCAGCATGAACATACATATAGAAGGTATGTGAGGATACGGGATGTAACCCTGAAGACCTGCCAGAGGCGATGAACTATAAGGAGAAGTGGCGAGAGAGGGTCAGGGATATCCGTGCTAGGGGCACGACATGATGATGAAGATGATGTATATATATATATATATATATGTGTGTGTGTGTGTGTGTGTGTGCAGAGAGAGAGAATTTTGTCATTATCCATATTTATCAAATATACAATAAATATTATGATAATATTAGTAAAATATGAACTATTTTCATGTTACCAAATAGTAATGTTTAATGAGGAAACTTTTAATACTGTATAAGAATTTATTGAAAAGGAAGAAGGTTAATTTTTCTTCATTAATATCATTTTTAACAATGAAAAAAATTTCCTTTGAATTTTTTAGTTCCTTATAAAAGGAAGTGGGATCAGTAACCTCTTTTAATATCTGGCATAATGGATAACGTACTGGACTGCGACACCATAGTAAGCGAGTTCGAATTTCCCCCGTGCTATTATGTTCACTTTAGGAAAAATATCTTTTGAGAAGTAGGGACCCACTTGTTCCCCTAGTTAGAGTTTAAATATTATCATTGCTGTTCTACAAGGATTTATTTGGCATCAAATAAGATCCTCCCCGCCCCCCAAAAAAACACCGAAAACCGACCCCCCAGTAAGTTCATTGCTGGAAAACGATTAGTTTCATTAGTTGGTCGTCAATAATACGTGATGGGAGGTAGGTGGCCGTATAGTTGGAGGTGCTCGTGGTGTAATAGTTATCGTCGTAGGAAATGGACACTGCGACACGAGTTCAAATCCTGGACGAGACTGATTGCATTTCACATAGCACTAATACTGTTGGGAAAGGTATGAATGCAATTATTCTCCCTCCAGCTATGGGTAAATAATAGGGCAGACAGGGTTCTTCAGCCTTGGTGAGGCAACTAGTCTAGGAGAAGGAAAACTCTGAATTCAAACCTGTTAAAACTCCGCTTAAAAATTGACCTTGTGTCATATCCTTCCCGAGCGGAGGGGTTGGGTAAATATGATCAATAATACGTCAAAAGATTCACAAAAGGTCATTCAATTGTTAAGATTTTAAACGAGTGAAGAGACAAAAAAATTGGTGAAAATGTTGACACCTTCAATAAACCCAAAATCTTAAATTATTAGGTTAGAACATTTTATCTTATCTCCCTAATAAATATGTTTTGTTGAGGTGTCTCAGAGCCAAAAAGAAGATGGAAAGAAATTTTGGACGTATGGTCACAGAAGAAGTACTCATTTCATTATTAGTGTCGCCACCTACCTCTCCACTAGGCTCAAAAAAGGAAGACCTGAAATAATATTCTAGAGTCGATGAAGAAACATCTATTGTTAACTAAATCATGGCCCCCGGTCCACCGCACCTAGTAAGTGATGAGCTTTTGATGGCAGCAAGATTCAAGTCATTCCTTGTCGCTCAGTGAGTGCTCATTAACTTTCCATAATCCCAAACTCCCAAATGACCATTCCTCGCCCATACCGTAAGAGTTTTTGTTTGACTCTTTCAAGCCATTATCGTGGTTCACAGGTAGTTGGAGACGGCCACTTTATTACACTCTCTTAACCATATAAGGTTCCATATATAAACTTTCATGCGAAATTTTATGTCAAAATATTTAAATGCATGGAAGAAATCAGTTCAACACAATCAGAATTCTTTTTTTAATTAATATAGCATATCTTTTCAAACGAAGGTTACATATTCGAACAAATTTCTTATATATATATATATATTTATAAGAAAAGTTGGCCACCGTAGTCGAGGGCGACCTAAAAGCTCCGTTTTCAATAGCTACTACACTGAGGTGTAGAGGAAAGCTCTACTCCTTTCCCTGGATTGCTCGACTTTACCCTTGATCCCTACCTTATAATGCTGAGTGTTAAGTAATGAGGTATCAAGTACCATTTTTGAGTCTTTGGTATGACTTGACATGGTATTGAATCCCGGTCTCCGGGACCATTGGCAAACATACTATCCTCTTAACCAACGTATATATATATATATATATATATATACATATGTGTGTGTGTGTGTGTGTGTGTGCGCGCGCGCGCGCGCACGAGCTCATAAGATTTTATTATTTCTATTTAAAATTATGAAATCAAAATAGATATTATCCGGTGTTATATATTATGAAACTTTACGTTATTAAAACCAGCAATATTATGGGTACACCCCGTAGCGTAGTGGCAAACATACTGGAATGTGACATCATTGTAAACTAGTTCGATGTCCAGTCGCGCTATGACGTTCACTTTCAGACAAGTACCCTTGGAAAAGATATAAACCTTCTTATCCCCACCCAGTTATGGCTTAAATATTACCCTTACTGTTGTTCTACAACGATGTCATTGGCATTAAATAACCCATGAATGTTGATATGCAATTAAACCGGTAAATCAACCCAAACCAACGAAAATATTGATATGTATCCGTCCAAAACTTTCTCACAATTATATGATTTTATGCATTTCTTTCTTACAGGGATGTTTCAATTTTATCTTTTATTACAGATTTCTGTGCTTTAGAGCTTGGTAATAAATAATATCATTGATATTCATTTTTTATTATGTAATGTTACTCAGAAAAGATTTAAAAACCTGGTATTTTTAGTTCAGAAGGAAATTTTCTTTTTTTAACGATGAGTTTATAGTACACTCTGTTTGGAACGTATATATTTCATTTGAACGTCAATCGCAATAGAAACAGATGCTAAGTAGATTTAAAATAACAACAAATATTTACAGCAAATCCATCCATTACAGCCAAACAAAGAGAAACCTTGTAAGAAAGAAAGAAAGAAAGAAAGAAAGAAAGGAAGAAAAGCCATATCATAAACTTGGTCAAAAATGCAGAAATCACGTGATTTGAAGGTACTCGTCGTTTCCATAAACACTAGATCATTAAGAATTGTAGTAAGGTAAGGTGACTTGAGCAAAGTTTCGAAGACGATACGTAATAGCGAAGACTACAGCGTGATTAAAATCGATGTGAATACTGAAGAAAAGGCTTTCTTCTTTAGTTACCTATGTCCCACTGGCGTTCACCCCGGGTGGATGGTTAAAAGTTAATCGCCTTGTCGTAGGGAGTTTTTCTGTCTGGAAGCACTTGATCCCTTGTCTAAAAGGGATAGTGCTGAGTCGATTGCTTAGCGCCTCAAGCGTCTTTGAAGAGGAATAACGAGGGGACCAAGTATTTGGGTGAAATGGCCACGAACGATATTTGATTTTGCGTAGTGCCCCATTCTAAAATGATTTCCTGGCAAATAAAACTTAATGAAAAGTCTAGAAAATCCATGTATTTTCCTTCCCATCTTTTTGTATTCATTTCATACATCATTGTTTTTATAAACTTTTCTTCTTTTTGTCTTTCATTAAATATTTTCTTTTGCTTCAATCTTTCTCAAATTCTAGAATGCATAAATCTTAATATTTCTTTTTTCTTTCCATATTTCTTTCCTTCTCTTATATCTATTCAAATTTTCGTTTAATAAACACTTTGATTCTTTCTTCTTTTCTTTCTTAATGTCATTTTTACTTAGATATGGTAAAATTAATTAAAGCAAAAGAAATGAGAAGGAAAAAAAGAAAAAATGAGTATTAGAAGAGAAGGAAAACAAAAAAAAATGAAAAAGAAACAAGATGTTGAAAGAAAAAAGAGGGAAGAAAAGGAAAAAGGAAAAACAAAAAAAATTATGAAAGAAGGAAGAAAGAAAGGATAGATAGGAAGAAAATAAGAAAAATAAAAAAGAAAGGAAAAAGAATTGAATAAAAAAAAATTAAAAACGCAAAGACGAAGAAATATTTAAAAAAAAACGATCTTAAGTAGAAAGAAGAACAACGTGGAAAAATGAAATTAAAAAGATATCACATATCCTATAGTGATCTCGAATATTTTTATTCTTTATTTAATCGATAAATCTCTACATTCTGATAATTAAAACAGATAAACTTTTGTTTGGCTGTTGAACTTTTCTGCAACAAATAATTTTGCCAACCACGAATAATATAAAAATACTCAGTAATTCATGTAATCAAATACACAAATGAACAGCCAAAGTTCTGATATGAAATCGAGACCTAACTCGTGTATATATATATATATATATATATATATATATATATACTTAGGTGAGTTAAAATTTTTGCAACATTTGGGTACATGCTCGTTTACAGCGTGTATATCACGTGACCGAAGAAGTTCAAGACATGGTAGTTACCAGCTGTGGTTAATAGTATCGTTGTGGTTGATTCACTGAGACGTTGTGCATTGCTTCACAGTGTGTATGTCTTAAAAGCTACACAGATAAACGGGCAATGTAGTCTGATTCGGGAATTTATGGTTTATGGGTTCCAACTAGGCAATAACACCGCGGAAATAACAAAAAAAAATTGTTGTGCGAAAGGAGAAGGCGTAGTTGATCCTACTGTAGTAACGAAATGGTTAAAGAAATTTCGTTCGGTTTGTATGAAACTCGATGATTAGGCGTGGATTACGAGGTTGTTCTCCAAAGAATAGAGGCAAATTCGCTAAGTATCAGACGAGCTAAGCATTTCAAAAATCTGGTGGGGTTAGTCACGTTTACGATCTCACGAAAAGAATCTGGGATTGCCGAATTCCTCCTCACGTTACTAAAATATTGCAAACATTCTGATTTAGCCTAGTATATATATATATATATATATATATATATATATAACATCATGTCGCGCCATCAGCTCCCTGTCGTTCATTACTTCTGGCAGGTCTTCAGGGTTACATCCCATATCGGCACAGAGCTGTTGTAAGTAGGTTCTAGCTGGACGTCTTGCCTTTGCTCGGCCATGTGAAGGGTTCCAGAAGAGTACATCACTTATGAGCTCGTCCCTACTTTTCCAGCAGTGTCCTTCATGTCTGGTTCGTCTAACTTTGATAGATTTCGTGATGGATCGTAAGTGGCTGTATAGCTACTGCTTTGTGAGGTGCTGCCTCCATGACTTGTTCAATATTGCTCACAGCTTTTTTGTATAGTTGCCGTCCAGTTTTTCACCATTCGTTTAGTAAGCGTCAATGTAGTGCATCCATATAGTAGTATCGACACGACCGCTGCGTGGTAGAAACTGCATTTTATTTTATCAGTCTAGTCAGACTTCCGTATGACCGATAACCTATCGATTGCTGCCCGTACCTTTGCTTGTCAAGTGTTGATGTCTGTCTCGTTTGATGAGACACTGCATCCAAGATTGGTGAACTTGTCAACTAGTTTCAGAGAGCTACCGTTTAGTGTGGAGATCTCGCCTCTTTGATTAAGGCAAAAATATTCTGTCTTGTGTGCACTGACATGAAGGCCTATGCCTGCAGCTTCTCGTTCCAGACGGCTTGGACGGGGGCATTTGCCAGAAGCGCTATGTCATCGGCGTAGTCGGCGTCGTTGATTGTTTCTATTTCTTTTTTTTTTTTTTTTTTTTTTGGTTAGTTTGAAACCATTTTCTTTTATTTTATCAATAGATGTGAAGAAAAGGCATTGACTACAAAGGAGGTGGTAATAACTTAAAATTGTGTCTGAACAAAAATTGAAACTTGAACATGCTTAAAACAAGCTGCTGGGCCAAATAAACGAATTGACATCCGACTGTAAACAACGTAAACAATTTTTTCCTGTGTCATTTACCGCCTGACTAATTCCATATTTATTATCCCTTATTTGTACTGCTCCAATTAGACTATATATATACGAGGATTATTAAATAAGTTTCCAGACTTTTTTCGTATGGGCACTTTTATTTTATAGTACACACATGAAACTCTAGTTCCCTTCAAGTAATCTCCTCCGGATGCAATGCACCTTTTGTAGCGTTCCAGCAACTTCTGGAAGGACCCATGGAAGTCCTCTTGTGTGAGCATGTCAATGACCTTCGTCACAGCCTCTTTCATCTCCTCAATTGTCTCATAGCGACAGCCTCAGAGCTTAGGGAATAACCAAAAGTCACGGGGAGCAAGGTCTGGACTATAAGGAGGCTGAGGAACTGTCTTGATGCCCAGCTTGGTCAAATAGTCTGTGACAAAGATGGAGTTGTGGACTGGGGCATTCTCCTGGTGGAAATGCCACTGAACCGATTTCTAGAGTGCTGGACTCTTCCGACTGAATCTCTTGCTGAACTCCCTTAAAACCTTAACATAGTATTCCTTGTTGACTTTATGTCCAGTGGGAACCCAGTGCATGTAAATCATGCCAGTGCTGTCAAAAAAAGGATCATCAAAAGTTTGTGGGTGGATTTGCTCTGTCTGGCCTTCTTGGGTCTGGGTGAGCCAGCATGCTTCCACTGAGAACTCTGTCTCTTGGTCTCTGGGTCATAGCAGTAGACCCAGCTTTCATCACATGGCCCTTTTCCAAGTTTAAAACAGAATTTTATTGCATATCGTTCTTCTAAAGTGTCCTCACGTCCAGATTGCATTTTTGAAATTCACCAGCTGTGACAGTGAGGCTTTAGTAGGTTGTATTCCAATTGCTGCTGCAGCTGTTCATTTGAACCTGAAATCATAAAAATTGGTCAGTCATCTCCTAAGATGTATAGCAATAGCATGGTGAATTTTCAAGAGGGTAAAACAATTTTAAATGCCTGTAAAAAAAGTCTGGAAACTTATTAAAGGCACCACGTATATATATATATATATATATATATATATATATATATATATATATATATATATATATATATATGGAACCATTTTGTCAACTATTAATTTCTTTCCTCTGTTCGTAGACCAAGTCTGATGAACACATAGACAAAAAACCGACTGTTACCAAGCACTGTTATCTCTATTTCTACGCTATTCAAACTTATATATATATATATATATATATATATATATATATATAAGCTTGTATATATATATATATATATATATATATATATATATATATATATATATATATATATATGTATATCAGCAGAATGTTTCAATACCGTTGAAGAATTCAAAGACGGGTCCTAACTTGGGCAGAGAACTTTTTCATCCCAAACACTGTCACTGCAGCAATTTCCCAATACTGTCATAACACTCACTATCATCTTCGTCCCGTTCAGTAGCTTGACTTTTCCTCTTTTATCTTTCCCAACTCAATCCCTCCCGAGAAATCTCGAGACTTCGCTTTTACAAAGCAAATGGCAGCTAGCCAAACGAATTTCTCTCTTTTACAACTGTCCGTCGACGGGTAAGTAAACCAAAGTTAGCCAGTTCTCCGTTTGTTTTGTGACACGTTCACTACAAATACGTATATATATATATATATATATATATATATATATATATATATATATATATTCCGCTTAGCGTGTTAACATGTTTAAAGATTATAAGCTATAGTGTCGACGTGATTCTTGTTTCTAACAAAATGATTACGTTGTTGTGTCTTTTCGTTTCAAAATGTTGGAGTCAAGATTTTTATTCATTCAACTCAATTTATTCCAGTTTTTGAGATATTATTCACTCTTTATTTTATGATGCCATGTGGCCTACAGCCAAAAATTTCGAAATCATAGTTTACTAAAATGAGAATATGATATTCGAAAATTCCTCTGTTGGTAGATTACACTATAAAATGAAGTCCAAATTTAAAAAGAATATTCAAACTCAAAATTGAATTGTACTTGCTGAGTGACCACCATGTCATTCTACGAGATTCACAGAATATACTGGATATATATATATATATATTAAAATGAGTAGGTCCATGAAGAGATTTGTATTTTTTTAGGATTTATTTATCTCTTTTGCTCTTACGTACGTGCGTGTTTCCAGCTTGTTGCTTTGCTTTGCACATAGCCTTTTTAATTGGGTTCTCAATGAGACTTGAACTCTCTCGTGTTTGCAGTTTGAATGGTTTTCAGTTGGTTATAGGTTTATATAGAGGTCACTCCTCTCTCTTTCTTAGAGTGTGCTTAATCGGCTCTATACTTTATTTGCCTTTGATATTTTATATAGTTTAGCATAAAAAACAGTTCCATTTCAAGCAATTCATTTTAGCATAAGTACGCAGTATAAATATCAAAACAGTCCACCAACACAGCTTAGTTCTATTTGACCCATAGATATGGCCCTATCAGGTGCTGCCACTCTGGATCAGAATAGACTTGGGAGCGATAGCAATGAAGAGGTACCCCGCATTCCCCAAAGCTCTAGCATTACTGAAACTTCACCATCAGATTGTTTAGTGTCATATCGAGGACACTCGTTGGGAGGAGGTCTTACTCCTCAGCAGAGAAGCAGTTGTTGTATTCTACACCCCGCCCTAGCTGACTGGGCAAAGTATTTAAGTTTACATGTTTATAAGCTGAGGGTGGCTACAGTAATAAAATATATTGAATTTGAAAGACTAATGAATCGAAATAAGAACGCTTATAAAAAGATTATATCTATCTTTCTTTTATTTTAATTGGCTTATATATAAAATCATAATTAAAATTACTTTTATTGGGAATAAAACAATTACTTTTATTGAGAATAAAACAATATTTGAAATCAATAACAGCAAGTAATTATTTATCAAACTCAGTTTTGTTAAAACCAGTATGAAAATATAGAGAATATAACGTAAATAGCTAAGGGATTGGTGACATTGGAGGTGACTAAGTTTCGGTAACCGACACACAATAAGATGATAAGATAAGGAATATAATGAGTAAATAAATAAATTGTCACTTTCTTGTTAAATTTCTTTAAATCGTCACTTTTGAAAATGATGCCTGTTCCTTATAAATAATATGCGTTGCATTTAGTTATGTCCTTTGCAAATCATGACATCTAAATTTTGCAGAACATCCATTTTAGAGGGCAAATATTAACTTGGTTAAGCGTAGTTTAAAATCATTCAAGTGATGTCTTTAACAATCCCCGAAAGTTTCGTTTAAAGCTGACTAAAAATAACAGAGTTTTACTGGTACGGACAAAGAGACATATGATAAATTATCAGATATACTAGTACAATGATTAAAATGTCATAATTTTAAATTAATTTCATGCATGCGCACTATTTGTTTCGGGCAAACTAGAGCCACTTCCCTTCCCATCCCCCAAAACTTCAAGGCCTTGTGCCTTCTATGTAATAACATAGAAATAAAGCAAACTAGAGCCACTTGGGCACTGTCTGTGAGGATTTCACTCCTTCAGAAATTTAGAGATGGTATGCTGTGCTGATGGCATTCACGCCGGAAGCCCCCATATGAATTTTTCGCAGTAAGAACAGATTCATATTGATATTGATGAAAATCAAACACCCAGTAAACATCATGGTATTTGGGTGAGTCACTAGCGATGGTGACGTTGTGCAATCATTCATCTTTTCATATGGCCAGACACTCAACACGGACGCCATTATCAAGTCCCTGGAGGAGTTAGTGCTGACCTACATCGTGAGTAATAACCTATGTCTAGTAACAGAACTCTGATTTTAAAATAATCTATTAGAAATAAAATCTGGGAAAATATCTTTTAGAAAAAAATTATTTGGCATGCTCTTACAAATGTATTACTATATATATATATATATATATATATATATATATATATATATATATATATATATCAGAAAGTCGGCTGAACATTTCATGGCCCGCCCAAGATACTCTAATGGAATGTGACCGAATGAGGTTTATTTTTCAACATAGTCGCTTTTGCGATGCACGCACTTCTTCCATCGGCGATGCACTATTTGTATCCCATTGGTAAAAAAAGCCAGCTGCAGCAGACATGACGTCATCGTGTGAAATTTTCAACCAATGAACTTTTCAACCGACCCTCGAATATATATATATATATATATATATATATATATATATATATATATACTCAGACGTGTGAGTGGTGACACTTAAGAAGCATTAAATCAGAAAAAGTATAAAATTTGGGGATTCAGAAAACAGAGGTTTTCATAAAAGAGGTCGATGGAGTCAGTATGTCTGTGCTGAACGACACGTAGACATCAGACAATAGACCCCCTCCCCTAACTCTTTCCGAGACAACTTCCGAAATTCCATTCTATCAGGATGGACAGTTCATCGAGAATGACCGGACCGTGACACTAAAAGTTGCCGAGTAAAAACCAGTCAAACAAAAAATGGTTATTTTAAATCCAAATGATATATTTTAGAACGAAATGTGTTGTAACAATGGTGGAACTTTTCCCATTTTTTATTTCTTTCCTTATCTACTGACTTCGTCTTCTATAGTGTAATTTCTTCTTTCCTTTCTTCATTCCCTCCAGTCTGTCTTTAGATAGATAGATAGATAGATAGATATAAGGTTATTATAGTCTAAATAGAGAGAAATGCGAACGAAAACGATTGAGTGAAACTTATTTTTCAAGCAATTTGGGCTAGTCTCCCAGCCTTCATTGGGGGTGTCCTCGTGGTGTAATGCTTAAAGCGATGGACTGCGGAATCGTAGTATGCGAGTTCGAATTCCAGTTGCGCTATTAGGTTCCCTTTCGGGCAAATACCCTTGGGAAAGCCATGAAGCCCCTTATCCTCCTAGCTATGGGTTAAATAGTACCACTACTGTTCTTCTAGGAGAATGGCTTTGGTTTTAAATAACCAACAACGGTTGATATGCCATTAAAAAAAGAAACCCAACCAAACTGTCTTAAAATGCTGGATTTGAAATCACATTTTTACTGACTTACTAGCGGTTAGAGAGAAAGAGAAGACGTGAAAACCGGTCTGATGTGGGGTTTATGTTATTTATTATGATTCATTATATAAGGATTTGGAAAAAAATGATTATATGTAAAATAGTTGGAACATTACAACAGTATATTAGATTATCTGGGCAACGTTACTAAGAACGCCACAAGATATGAAACTTTCAAAAATAAGGATAGAAAATCGTTTGAATCCGTCCTTATTGTTAGAAATAAGAGGAAATATTGCAAGTTATAAATGGTACATTAAAATTAGTGAACATGTTTTTGTTATTCTGAGCATTTAAACTTAAGTTCAGCTAAGTGGAATATTGTTTTCATTCAATATTAATCTTCCGTTATAAAATCCGTGTTGTTGGTTGTTTCATACAAAGTGATGACATAAGATTCAATTAGTTTAAGTTATTTCTTATTTGCTAATAAAGTCACATATGCTCCTCTTTTAAATCAAACTTGCGGTCCATTTCAAATTGATGGGTGACAAGTGCAGCCAAATTATCTTTCTTAGTATAATTATGTTCCAATGGACGCTTTTTACGATATCTTGAAGTTTTTTTACGACATCTGAAAGATTCGGTGACGTAAACTCTTTTACAATTCTAACAAGAAGGTAGTTCAAAAGTTTTGCAATTTTTTGTTACGTTCTTCTTTGCGGCGCGTATATCATGTGAATAAAACAGATCATGCTTTAGAAAGGTGACTGTTGAGCTTGGAATTATCGTAATAGTTGGCGTGCTGACATGTTTGTAAGATTTGAAAGCCGACACAGATGAACATACATTCTAGTCCAGTTCGGGAACATATGCTTTGCGAATTCGAATTCGGCCATAACATGGCACAGGCAACCAAAAACAGTTGTTGTGAGAAAAGTGAGGGCGTTGTGGATCATAGTACAATATAGTATAGTAACCAGATGGCCCACTCTATCAGGTATGATAGGGTAGGTCCGAAGCTGTGACTTCCAAAGTCGTGCTCCAAGAAATAGAGACAAACCTGGTGACTTTCCGGAGAGGTTCAGGTAAGCTCAGCACCTCAGGGTCTTAGGTGGTTCGACATATTCATGACCCCGGCAATAGTATCCGAATTGTGCCTCAAAATATTGCAAACATTCAAAATTCCTATTATTTAAATAGCTGCCACAGAATTAGTTTTCCTATTTAATTTATTAATTAACCATCTGAATTTTTTGGGTATGTTTCTTAGAAATTGAATACCTATTTTATTCATTCATTTATGTATTTATTTATTGCGACTTCTTTATCCACAAAGATCCTAAAATATACGGAAACCAAAAAACGAGCCTTTCATTGGACTATCAAGGAACCATCAAGTGACCGGTGACTTTGGTTGACGAGAAGGGGATCCTAATAGTACCTAAATTAAAACGAAAACGAAAAGAATGAAAGGAAAAAATTTTTTAAATGAATAAGAACATGAAATTTTTAGATGTACATATTTTTTTTTATTTTTAAAGTAAAGGAATTAATATTGTGAATTGAATTACGATGACCAGAAAATCCGCCGAACACCTACGCACGATATACGGGAACACTGGACAGCTGTTTCGACCTTATGAGGTCTCATCAGCAGTGTATACCGTAATCTCCACCACTGGAGATAGAACCAGCGACCACAGATTGCAGTGGTGAAACTGAGCCACTGGTTCATATCGCTTGAAAGTGACGTCAAATCAACTAATAATGTTAATTGCGCGGCCAAATAACCTAAATGTGTTTTGCAAGTTACATCCGAACACTTTCCAGAGGACACGGTCACCGCCCCCAAGGCCATGTCTTCCCATGAAGCTTAGAAATACGCATCTGCGTAATTATTATGGACTCAGGGGAAAGGGAATGAAATTTTTATTTAAACTGATTATTGGGGCAAGTGAGAAAATGGTTTCTAGTTTGATTTGCACTGTAACAAAGAATGAAAAAAACACGGTTGAGAATAAAACAAAAATGTTAGAAATCAATAACACCAAGTCTTTAGTTATTAAACCCTATTTTGTTAAACTAATATTCAAATTATCCACACGATATATTATGAAAATCATTTTTTGCTTGTGAAATATAATACACGTGGCAGGGTTAAACGTATTCAATAATACGCTGATTTTTGGCAAATCTATCTCAGCTAGTCTTTAAGAGAGAGACATCATTTGAAAATAGAATTCTAATCAAGATTTAATAATGATCCTTTAAATTTAACATAGAAATCATATATCGTAAATAGCTATATATATGTATGTATGCATATATATGTATGCATATATATTTATATATATATATAACCGTATATGCAGTAGCGAGCATAAAGATTAGAACGATGTCAAGAAAAAGTCTAAATGTGAAATAACTTTTAAATTAAGTTTTAAATGTTTGGAAGTTACTTAATGAAAGAATTAAAGAAAAGAATCCAAGAAATGTCGAAGAACTATGGACCAATTTGAAAGGAGGCTGGGAGAAAATATCCATTGATGAATCCAAGACATTATTTCACTTGTGTCGCAAAAGATGTCAAGCTGTTATTGAAAGTAAAGGTCTACACATCAAGTACTAATGAATTATAAATGCAATTTTCATTTAGATATGATGTATCCATTATAGTAGTATGATTTTATTAATTGTTCTGGTGTTTTTGATCATCTATTTTTTTTTGTTTTATAATTATTCTTATAACTTTATCAAAATTGATTTATTGAGCTTTATATTTTGGAATTATATAATTTACCTTTATATCCTAACTTTTCTTTGATAAAATGTTCTATGAAGATTTAAAATAAAAAGTGATTTCACGTTTAGACTTGTTCTTAACATTGTTCTGATCTTTATGCTCGCTACTGTAGGTGTGTATATATATATGCATTTATATATATATATATATATATAATCATGTCAATATATTTACAAATATATGTATATGTATGCATGCATATATATATATATATATATAGTGTTATGACCGAAGAAAAGATTACTGAATAAAAAATAAACCAAAGCGATGGTTGAAAATGAAATGAAAATCTTTATTACATTAACAAAATACGATACTAGCCAGCGGCATGAAGAAGGTAAACTGCTGCTAGCGGTGACAAATTAGTCAGCACATTGGTATTTGTCGTATGTCCCACTAAACGGAAATGTCCAGCACAAGGCCTTTTAAAGGTGGGTCTTGACGCAGGGCCATCGCTCAGACACACCCGGTAGTTCCAAAAATGCCTCGGAGCCCGTCGGTATTCCCCTAAAAAGACGCGCCTCAGGTGCCAATCGATATATCTAGTCCCTTCGGGCAGGTCTAAAGCCTGTGGGGACGGTCCCCTCCGACCCGAGGAGGGTCGGCGGCGTGACATGAATGCTAGGCTTCCCCGGCACCTTCATCAAGCAGCCTCGATCGAGTAACCGTCGACATAGGCAGTACATAATTCCTCTTAAAATTGTATCCAACGTATTTATGAGGAATTGGATATACCCAATAATGTTCATAGGTAGGGTAAATGACAAATATATCTATATATGAATCAGACAGATATTTCAGTGCTGATTATTTTATTAGTGATTCGTTCAAGTCTTCGTATGATTCGTTTGCCATCTGGATGAAATGAATTCAAAAAAATACGATATTTTGCCAACAATTTTCAGCTCCAGCAGAGGCCATCTTCCGGGGAACGAACATTTGAAATATTAAAAACAATGACGAGTTGTATGGATTCATCTAAAGAGTAAGGAAAAGAACAAGTCGGAATGGATTTATTCAAAAGAGATTTCGTTTATATACGAGGATCATAAAATAAGTTTCCAGACTTTTTTCGTATGGGCACTTTTATTGATAGTGCACACATGAAACTCTAGTTCCCTTCAAGTAATCTCCTCCGGATGCAATGTACTTGTTGTACCGTTCCAACAACTTCTGGAAGGACCCATGGAAGTCCTCTTGTGTGGGCGTGTCAATGACCTTCGTCACAGCCTCTTTCATCTCCTCAATTGTCTCATAACGACAGCCTCTGAGCTTAGAGAATAACCAAAAGTCACAAGGAGCAAAGTCTGGACTATAGAGAGGCTGAGGAACTGTCTTGATGTCCATCTTGGTCAAATAGTCTGTGACAAGGATGGAGTTGTGGACTGGTGCATTGTCCTGCTAGAAATGCCACTAACCCGATTTGAAGAGTGCTGGCTTCTTCCGATGGAATCTCTTGTTGAACTCCCATAAAACCTTAACATAGTAACCCTAACCCTAACCCTTTGGCCAATTATCTCATGTGTATTGACTTTCTTACTTCTCCCTCACCTCTCATCATCCCTCATAGACTCCCTGCCTTCCTTGGATCTCTTATGCCACTCAAAAACTGATGCTCGATTCATGCATGATTGTCTAAAAGCAGTCTGAAACATTCCATACGTTTCTCTGACATTTTTTCCAAGTTTAAAACAGAATTATATTGTATATCATTCTTCTAAAATGTCCTCACGTCCAGATTGCATTTCTGAAATTCACCAGATGTAACAATCAGATTTTAGTGGGGTGTATTCCAATTCCTGGTTTGAAGCTGAAATCATAAAAATTGGCCAGTCATCTCATAAGTTGTATAGCAATAACACATTGAATTTTCAAGAGTCTACGACAATTTTAAATGCCTGTACAAAAAAGTCTGGAACCTTATTGAATGCACCACGTATATATATATATATATATATATGTGTGTGTGTGTGTGTGTGTGTGTGTGTGTGTTATCAACATTCCCTGACAGAGTCAAGTAAATATTTAGGTCATTGTTCTCTCTCTCTCTCTCTCTCTCTCTCTCTCTCTCTCTCTCTCTCTCTCTCTCTCTCTCTCTCTCATCAATAGACACTGTTCTGAGCGATAAGGTTCCTTGCTTATTATCCGTTCTCCTGTTATAAATGTGACCTGTTATTCTTCACAGGAAGAAAACACTCCAGCGGATCAGAAATAACGAAAAAAAAAATTCATTATTACACTTTTCCTCTTCAACTTTAAATTCTAACTAAGTAAAAGTTAAACTAAATCTTTTTTTTATCTTAATCATAGTTTAGAATTCAATAATTCAATACATACTGATTTGTCCTGTTTTTGCTTTTTTATTCATTTTTTTTTTTTAATGGAAGAGGGCATTCTGCCCAATATGACGTGTTTTTTTCCCCATTTTTTTAAAAACTCCCTTCAATATAGGCTGGTCGAAGTTTGAAGAAAAGCCAAAGATTGTAGTAAAATACAAAACACACTGTGGAGGAAAAAAGGATAACTATTAACACTCTATTCTACGACCAATTAAAACAGTGTCTCCCTCTCTTCACTCTACTTCAAACTGAATGGAATGGAAGTTTTGATTTTAATTATACGCTTTGTTACAATATTTTAAAGGAGGGGTTTCATTTACTTGTTGGAAACATATAATAAAACAGATAAAAAGGGTGCTCTTACTTTGATATTCTTCCATATGACAATCATAATTTTTTGTGTTTTGCAACAACCTTTTTTTATTAAATTCTCTTCTTCTTCTTCTTCTTCTTCTTCTTCTTCTTCTTCTTCTTCTTCTTCTTCTTCTTCTTCTCCGTTATGAAGAGACATCATGAGGAAGGAAAAAATATAAAAACGTCAAATTGAATAGAACTTTTTAAAAAATCTACTATGCCATGGTAACTCTTCTTTTTTAGACTACTGGAAAGGCAGTCAAATAGAACTATGAAAATAAGAACGCCTACCTCACTCACAGAAAAAAAAATTGATTATTCATAAGCAGCTATTGAGATAAGCCAACATAATGCATAACCAAACAAAGCTAAGTTAAAGGCTTTGGGCTTATCTTGGCAGCATCAACTAATAAAAGTGACGTTTTCCCATAAAATTCCTGTATAGGAACAGTCGAGCTATGAGCAACGAAATGGCCGTAATCATTGAAGTAAATATCTTGCGATGAAATGCTGTTGGGAAGCAGACGAATGTCGAAAATGAGCAGTCAGTAAGAAAATTACTTTTTAAAAAGTATATGATTTATAACGTATGATCTAAAATATTTCAACAATCTGTCAGTGAATCAACTCGAATAGAATTTGTCGATATTACTTAACTCTTTCGCAGACAAGTAATTGCTTTAATCTTTATAGAGTAGGCAAAATTATTTTCAGAAAATTAGCTTAATAGACGCTATGTTTAAACAAGTCGATTAATTAGGAATAAAAAAAAAGACAAAACATGATAATTTGATCAGCAATTGTGTGTCATTGTATAATAGCATAAAAACAATAAAATACTCACTTCTGATTAAGATATTTTGCAAAACCACCTTTACACAATTCTAGAGTACAGTGGTACGTTTCTGTATATATAACATGGAATTGGTCAACAAGCAGCTAATAGAAAAATGCATTACATTGAGCAACTGATAAAAATGATAGAAAAAAATCTCGCTCAGTCTACGCCCTCCCGATGACAAAAATCAGCTCTGCCAGTGTAGAGTTGACGACAAAAATGTCGATCGGCTCACAAAAATGTTAAACCCGAAATGCATATGAACGCCATCATTGTAATTTATATCTTTATAATACGACGCAAAAACTTTCTTTTTTTTTTTTCATTTCTCGAGTTAATCTTTATACAATCGAATATGCAGAAACAGAATATTCTCATTTGCTTTGTTTATGTTTCAACAAATACAAATTTTCTTTACGTTTTGGACTGACATTGATTTTAACGGCATGTCAACCCGTCTTGGTTTATGTTAAATCTAGTCATTAGAAAATCGCGTACATTGTAGGTTTATTTTTGCGCTTTTTGTGTAGTTGTTTAAAAATATTTTGTACAACGTTATATATCAAGTATTCTAATCTAATACAAAAAATTTGCACACAATTTTATGGTTTCAAGTATTCTTATCTAATAAAAATAATTTGCACACTGTTGTATGATATCAAGTATTCTTATCTAATACAAATAATTTGCACACAATTTTATGGTTTCAAGTATTCTTATCTAATACAAATAATTTGCAGACTGTTGTATGATATCAAGTATTCTTATCTAATACAAATAATTTGCATACAGTTTTATGGTTTCAAGTATTCTTATCTAATACAAATAATTTGCACACTATTGTATGGTATAAAGTATTCCTATCTAATACAAATAATTTGCATACAGTTTTATGGTTTCAAGTATTCTTATCTAATACAAATAATTTGCACACTGTTGTATGGTATAAAGTATTCCCATCTAATAAAGATATCTTATTCACAATTATCTGGTTTCATGTAATTATCTCTATTAAGTAATAAACATTTATGTACAATCAGTCTCATAGATTCAAGTATTCTCATTTAACATCAACAATTCGCAAGTAATAACATGGTTTCAAGTAGCTAACAATAATAATCCTTTGGCTTCAAGTCTTCCTAACATTAAGAATTATATATAATAATGACTATTCATTTTCCCACAGTAATACGGAGCCAAGAATTCTGATCCAATAAGAATATTTGCACTGAGTTACATAATATCTAATGAAAATAATTTGTATGATTTTAAGTATTCCTATTTAATACTAATATCTTATGTTTTGCCAATAATCCGCGAGACCGGGGTTCAATCCCAGGTCGAGTCATACCAAAAACTCAAAAATTGTACTTGATGCCGACTTGCTTAACACTCAACATTATAATGTAAGGATCAAGGATAAAGTGGAGTAATCAAGGGAATGGAGTAGCACCCTCCCCTACACCTCGATGTAGTAGCTATTGAAAAGGGAGCCTTCGGGTCACCCTCGACGATAGTCCTCAACTTTACTATATTGTTCCAATAACTATTCAATAATAAACATTTTTGCAAGTAACTAATACTGGAGGATTAGGAAGTTGGCGGCCGAGTGGAGACCATCCAAACAACAGCATTATTAAAAACGGCCAGAATACTGAGGAGAGTCCTGGAGACTTGAGGAGACTTGCTGTCACTCAATCTCCAGTGAAAAACCATCAGCTTACGCTGATGTGAAAAATTATAATGAGTAAATAATAATAATAATAATAATAATAATAATAATAATAATAATAATAATTCTTAGTAAACAAATGCAGCTTCAAGCAAATATTCTTGATAAAAACAAATTGGACACACTTAAATAGCACAACACAGTTAAATAGAATACCAGAAATAATTTTTCAACAGATTTATTTGACCCACAGATGAAATACTAACAGATACTTCAACTCCGAATCATAGTGGATATGGGAGTAATGGAAATGAAGGGGCACTTTACACTCCCTTAGATCTCCAGAACTGGAACATCATCACCAGAATTAGTTTGTCTTAGGAATACTTGGCCCAACATAAATGAAGAATCCAAACTAATCCAACTAAGATAGGAATACAGGATATGCCACTGGAATATGGTCTTAGCATGTCAAATAATCTGAAAGAAGAAAAACTCTAAACAGTACCAGCTCTAATCCGCTGAAAAATTGAACTTGTGTCACATTCTTCCCGTGGCGAAAAATCTGGGTAAGTACTTCCCTTCTGATTTCTTACTAACCAAAGAGTGATAATCTTAACGCCGCCGTTCTTAAAAGAAATTGACTATACAGTAAAAGTTACACTATTATCGATAGATCTCTGAAGGATTCTAACCTATCTCTTGTGTGGTTCACTTGTCATCCACCTGAGAAATACAAAAGTCTGCTATGAAAAGTTATTTTATTACCCTGAAACCATTTCCTAACTCTGTATCTATGAATGGATATACTTTCCTCACTTTCTACTTGACTTCAAGTGTGTTGCCGTGTCATCTGTTCTTTATTGAACTTATTGATCATATTTAATAGATTTATAGACATACATGCTTGAAGAACTAGACTACTTCTGATATTTGAAATCTGTTCAGTTGAAATTAGTTATTTAGATACACGAGTTTCTGTGTACGAATATTTATATATATATATATATATATATATATATATATATATATATATGAAATATTTTCACCCATAAAATAGAATAACAATAAAACTTAATAAAACTTACAACGCTAAGTATCACCCTTTTATTGTTCTTACTGTTATTCTATATTTGTTATTTTATTGTTAATGTATATATCACTGCTACTGATAGAGGTAGTGGTGTAATGGTTATCGCCGTAGGAAATGGACACGGCGACACGAGTTCAAATCCTAGACGAGACTTATTGCATTTCACATAGCACTAATACCCTTGGGAAAGGTATGAATCCAATTACTCTCCCTCCAGCTATGGGTAAATTGTAGAGCAGACTGTGTTCTTCAGCCTTGGTGAGGCAACTAGTCTAGGAGAAGGAAAACTCTAAATTCAAACCTGTTAAACTCCACTTAAAAAATTGACCTTGTTTCATATCCTGCCCGAGAGAGGGGTTGGTACATATTTATATAGCAGTGATATATAAATATTTACGAATATGAAACAAGGTCAATTTTTTATTTATATATCACTGCTATTTTATTGTTGAAAATTTTGTGATATTGCTTTGCGTTGTCGTGCATAGAGAACAGTAAATATTTTACGGATTAAAAAACACCTTTAAAGTTAAATTTCAATTATGATTATATATATATATATATATCATCATCATCATCATATCGTGCTGGCAGCACGGATATCCCTGACCCTCTCTCGCCACTCCTCCCTATCGTTCATCGCCCTAGGCAGGTCTTCAGGACAACATCCTGTATCCTCACACAGCTGCTGAATGTACGTTCGTGCTGGTCGTCCTGCTTTTGCGCGGCCGTGTGTGGGGATCCATAAGAGTACATCTCTTATGAGTTCATCTGTGCTTCTCCAGCAATGTCCTGCATGTCTGGTTCGCCTAACTTGAATAGATTTCGTGATAGGGGGCAGGTGGCCGTACAGTTGGTGTCTTGTGGGGTGCCGCTGCCAGGACTTGTTGAGGATTGCACGCAGCATTCTTGTGTAATTGCCATCTAGTTTCTTCTCGAGCCGTCTTGTTAGCGTCCATGTAGTGCATCCATATAGCAGTATCGATGTGACCGCTGCCTGGAAGAAACTGCGTTTCATTTTATCGGTCAGGTCCGACTTCCATATAGTCGATAGCCTATTGATAGCTGTCCATGCTTTCGTTAACCTCGTTTCGATGTCCTTTTCGGTTGATTCGACGCTGCTTCCTAGGTACGTGAATTTGTCTACTAGTTTAAGAGGGGTTCCTTCTAGAGTGGAGATGTCCCCCGTTTGGTTATAGCACATATATTCCGTTTTGTGTGCATTAACATGGAGGCCTATGCTTGCTGCTGCTCGTTCCAGGCTATGCGGAAGTGTTTCGGCTTGGTCAGGTGTATTTGCCAGTATCGCTATGTCATCGGCGTAGTCGGCGTCGGTAATTGTTGTTGCGGGATATCTTCTGCTTCTTTTCTTCGTCAGTTCGAAGCCATTCTCTTTGATTTTGTCAATCGATGTTCTAAGTACGTAGTCTAGACAAATGATAAAGAGATACGGAGCCAGCGTGTCCCCTTGTAGTACTCCTGCTACAATGTCGAAGTATTCTGTGTCTCCATCTGGTGATCGTACTTTTACTTTAGTGTTTCTATAGAGAATCGTTATTGCCGCTACGGTTTCTTTAGGTATGCCGTACGCTAGTAGGATTTGTTCCATCTTTCCTCTGTGAATGGAGTCGAAAGCCTTGGTAAAGTCGACAAATATTAATGTCGCTTGTAGGTTCTTTGCCCGTACACCTTCAAGGATTCTGCGGATGGTTAGTATTTGTGAGGTCGTAGATCTATTTCTTCGGAAGCCATTTTGGTTTTTTCTAAGTATGTTGTCGATTTTGGGTTCTATGCGGTTTCGTAGTAGGGCATTGTAGATTTTGGCAGCTATGGATGTAAGTGTTATGCCTCGGTAGTTTTTGGCTAATCCGAGGTCCCCCTTTTTAGGGAAGGGGAGTATGCATCCCTTCGTCCATCTATCTATCGGATTTTGATTGTATACTGCGTTGCAGTGTCGGAGCAGTATGTCGTCGAATTAATATATATATATATATATATATATGTGTGTGTGTGTGTGTGTGTGTGTGTGTGTGTGTGTGTGTGTGTAATATGACGATTGTATTTTCTTTATAAGAATTCCTGAACTAACAGTAATAAGGCTATCATAAGAAGGTGCATCAACACTTGTTTGTTTTGGGTTTTATATTACTCTGCTGGCTAGCTTTCGAGCACTTTTCTTATTTAAAAAAAACTTTTACAACGATTTGTTTATTTCAATATATATATATATATATATATATATATATATATATATATATATATATATAAGTAAATAATGGATTGTAATCCGACAATATATAAAGGAAAATTGATAACAAGGTAATCCAAGTAGAAGGAAAGATTTATTGAGAAGCAAAGTCGACACAAAAGCGTTTCGGTTCTAATGAACCATCATCAGGTCTATGAGGGATGATATTACTGATGTTAAATCAACGATGGATGGGTAAAAAGCGCAAAATACAAAAATTTGTATAAATTTGTTTAAAAGTGCAAAATACAAAAAATTTGTATAACAAAAAAGGTTGGCTGTTTAATTAGTGAATCACCGTTTGTTTTAAATTACGTCATTTGTGTTCCATTTGTTTATCGAGAAAACGAGAAAGATTTCGAATCAAAAGGAGGAAGAAAAAGAAAGACAAAGATAAAGAGAAAGTATAAAACTATGATATATGCGGAATATATTAACTAAAGATGGAATATATTGTTGCTATTTAAAATGGATTTGCACAAGGAGAATTATTATAAAAGCCAGGATGAGTATTTAGGAAATTACAGAGTTAAAAAACAGCGGCTTCGAAAAGTCGTCTTAGTCTTTTATTATGAATGTAAATAAGCATCTTTGCAGAATATATATATATATACATTTTTATACATATATATTACATTTTTGCGTATGCAATATATATATATATATATATATATATATATATATATATATATATACATATAAACAAGTTGTTGATAGTTAAGAACTTGTTGATGGCCAAGTAGACATTGAGGTTTAGGGAATTTGTAGGCATGTTTATAATTAAAAATGGTGGAAACGAACGGTTTCGACTGGCACTTTTAAAGTTGTTACCACCAGTAAATTAAAAGGGGGAATATAATGGTGAAAAAGAAGAGGAGAGAAAAAAGGGGGGAGCGGAGAGATGAGCAGAAGAATAAAGACCGAATACATTCAACCCCAACAAACAGTCCCTTTGTTTACAAAGGGAAGGTTGAAAGGTGATACAAAGAATGTGACCGACTCAAAATACTGAATCGGTCGACATTGAAATCCACCACGCACTTCCTGTTATTTATCATGTGTTTACGAGCTGGCATCTTTTAAGCTCGAGATTCAAAATACGAGCTGGAAAATGCTGCTTGATACGTAAGTCCAACCGGTTAGACACTCTACCTATGTAGTCACTGCCACAACTACATGTACATTTATATATGACCGAATTGATATGGCGGGGAGGTATATATTTATATACAAGGATGAGTCAAACGTTTTGCAGTATTTTGCAACGTACTAGTTCGCAACGAGTGTATCAAGTGATTGAAGCGGTTAAAACTTTGGTAGTTATATGCTGTGGTTGTTAGTATCGAGGTATTCGGTGCATAATATGAGTTGAAAGCCACACAGCTGGGATATTTTCTAATTCGAAAACTAATGCTTTATGGGTTGGAACTATGCAAAAACGCTGCCAAAGTAACCAAAACTATTTGTGGTGCAACAGGGAAGGTGCACTTGTACAATAATCAGATGGATCAAGAAATTTTTATGGCTTGCTGGAAACCCAATGATCAGACAAATCAGGTAAGCATAAAACCGTCAATTCCGAGACTGTGCTCCAATGCATGTTGAATGCATTCACACGGCTGCTTCACACGGGAAACTGAAATGCACTCTGTTCTCTTGACATTAGCCTTTTCCTTTGACTGTTAGCTAGCTAGCTAGATAATGCAGAAGCAAAATAATGAATTATTTTATAATGTTTTTTTTTTGTTTAAGTTTGATGAGTCCATTTTTAAAAAAATCGATGAATCTAAATTTTCATGATCAGCTCGATTATTCAAGCACATATGTTTTACTAAAATGCAGCCCAATATGACTAAGCAAGAAAAGAACGACAAAGAATCTATGAATTGCTTAACGCTGAAACCAAGCCAAAAAATTTCCAAAATAATTAGGGTTTCTTTATGGCCTTTATCAAGTCTAGACATTAACTCCCTTGATTACGCTATAAGGGGCATTTTAGAAAGCAAAACAAGTGTAACTTTCCTTCCAAATATTGGTTCGCTTAAGACTGTTATTGAGGAGGAACCGAATAAAATGTCAGAAAAATTTATGATGAAGGCATACAAATCGTTTTGAAGGCATGTTGATACAATAACTGAAAAAAAATAACGGCGGCCATTTTGAGTAAATTTACTGTTTTGTGTCAATCTTCTTATTTTGTTGTTTATTTTTTAAAATTAAAATTAATCTTGTTTTACTATAGATGCGCTTATAATTATCATGCTAGAATATTCCTGATTTTGCATCCCCACCCTCTAGATAGATAGATTTACAAATTTTTACCTCATTCTAAAGGTCTGTAGAGCATTATATATATATATATATATATATATGCCGTGTTGTATCAATGTGTTCAATTCAACTTTATATTTCCAAGTTTTTTTTTTCTTGCTTCTAACAAAAAAATGAAGCTAAGCATAATAAAGATATCACTTGTCAACTTATTTCCATTTGCTTAATTATATTGAACAGGAATAATTACGTTAAACATCAAATGTCCATTCAAATGATTATATTAAAACTCGAAGAATTTTCTCTGAGATAAAAAGTATTTCTATGATTTTACAACTTGCAAGTTTTTCGTACCAGTTTTAACTGATGGTATTTCACTGAAATCCGTATGACAGCAAGTCTCTGCAGGTCTCCAAGACTCTCGTAAATATTCTGGCTGATTTTAATTGTGCTCTGGTCTGTGTGGTCTTGATTCTTTATCTGATATCCACTCCCCTCAGTTTCTTTATCATGCCTGCAGGAACTATTCCAAGTGTTCCAACTACAATTGGTATTACGGTCACCTTTATGTTTAATATTTTTTCAGTTCTCTTGAAAAGTTCAGTTATTAGTCTATCTTATTTAACAACAATGGCATTATCATATTTACAACGTTAAAAACATTATTATATATCAAACAAAACTTGTCCGTAAATAACAAAAACTCACTGGACAATTTCGATGGATTTCCAATTTATCTTTATCTGTACTCATATTTCTGATGAAACACTATTAATAGACAACTCAATGAATAGGAAAACAAATACTGTCTATGGTTTTATTTCTTTTAATACAGTTATATGGTTTTTCACTGCAAAGGGAAGCCACATAGGTCCTAGATAGTTGCTAAAAAAGCAATATTTTGATATTTACCTCAATGCAAAGTACGCTTTTGTTTTCTACTTTATTATTTTGTTTTACTCAGCCGAGAGGAGGCGGTAAAATAAATCCCGTTGCTAAAATTTAAACGCTGCTCGAAACTAAATTTATTTCTCATTAGTCAGTATTAATTTCATCTATTCTGTCTTGAGTGTACAGTTTGTCTATCAGAGACTCGGGTTATTATTTACTAAGCTTAACTTATTTTTGCATAAGATCAGAAGTATGAGGCACCCATTGAGAATTGAGCTCACTAGCGACGGCTTGCTAGTTGAACTATTACATCGTACGAAGTTTCTTTTTAAAGCCAAAACTTATTGATTTATTCTTTGCCAGCTAGTATCGGGGAAAAATGTTCAGTCAATGATTTAAAAGGTCCCTCAGCCAATTCCGTTTTTTTAGAGGTGGGATAAAGAGGAGAGTAATTCGTATAGACAGGGTCTACACTTCAGGTCTCTTCTTCAATGGTTCAAAGAGCGATATATATATGTATATATATAGTGAGAGAGAAAAAGAGAGAAAGAGATACACACACACACACACACACGCGCACACACATACACACACACACACACGCACACATACACACACACACACGCACACACACACACACACACACGTACACACACGCACACACATACACACATACACACACACATACACACACACACACACACACACACACACATATATATATGATAACAATGAATTAAAAGGAAATTATTTAATAAGTAATTGATATTCACCAAAAGTCAAGCGGCCATTCAGATGCTACTTACCATTATCATTCCACAGCACAATTCTACATGATGGAATTTTATGCGTTGAATGAAAGTTTTCGCCTTTTCCTTTTCTTTTTCGATAAATTGTATTAGGGTCATAGGGAGAGAATGTGCTCCGTTTCAGGGCCTTTCTCTTAACAGTTTTATTTGCATACCGGCCCCCTTCACTGAATATGAATGTATATATCACTGAGGCCCTATTAGTCATTTACCAAGCTTAGCTTAGATGTTGACTCAGAAATGTAAGGGCGTAATTTGATTTGAAAAATATCGCGCGAATCTCGTTACGTATTCGCGATCAAGTATCGGTTTAACGAACTACATTTTGAATTGTTCCACGGGACATTTATTTTGTTTCATATCCACATGGAACTATTTTCCGTTATTTCTGCGGAGCGTTTTATACATTTGGCTCTATTCCGCCTTTTAATTGTGATTTGACCCAGAAACTGGTACAGAGGGCCTGCTACGGAACCTATTTCCACAGCTTTCACGATTACGCTATACACTTCCTTTTCCAACTCTTTTTTAAGACCTTCATATTTGCTGATTTGAGACTTGTGGCTTTGCTCCATCAGGCTTTCATATGGTTTTGATAATTCTGCCATGATGATTTTCAAGGTTCGTCATTGACAGGAAAATAATATCTGGTCGCAGACCTTTGATAGATATTGCTTTTGGGTAATCATTATGCCATTCAGGTAGGTATGCAGATACCTCCCAATCTCCACTTGATCCAAGAAGATTTCGACCGGAAATAGCTCGATGCTTGATTATTTGCTTTGAGCCGGCGTATGTTGTGCTCCCCTCTGCAACAAATTTCTGAGTTAAAAGAGTTGGTTCAGATTTCATATAATTCTTTATAAATCTGACCAACTCATCCAATACTCTATTGTGCCTCTAGGTATATCTCCCATTACCAAGAGCTGTCTTACAGAAATTGAGGACATGCTCCAATGTTTGAGGTTTGTCATTACATAGAGGACAGGTGGGATTGCTTTCTTTCTTCCATTTAAAAAGATTGTTTTTAAAAGAAAGCTGGTTGTAAGCAGAGCGTATAAGAAAACTTAACCTGAGAGGAGTCGTCTTGCTTATGATATTATCAAGCCTACACCAAGCTTCCATGTCCGATACCGGTGGAAATTTTATTCTTGGCAAAACAGGTTGCGTCTCATACTTTGATCCATCAGCTCGGATATCCTCAGCGCTTTGGTATGCATCATGGCTTTGGTTTTCCAGCGTTTTATCTGTGTTGGCAGAGCACTGCTCCTGAAACGCTGTCTAAAAAATACAACCCATATTTGTTTGATGGATCTTCGCTTCCTTTTGGAACCTAAATTTCCGACCACAGACGCATGGGAAGTCCGTTGGGAATTCTTTAATCAATTACATATATACTGCTGTAAAACTATCAATACAGCAATAATTCTTAATATTTGTCGACATATCAACTTGAAAAGTGAATATATATATATATATATATATATATATATATATATATATATATATATATATATATATATATATTGAATAACCTACAACGGTTGATATGCCATTAAACAAAGAAACCAAATCAAACCAAACCAAACACCATAGAAAAAGATCAACAACGATTGCTGATTGGTAGTTTCTCGCTTATGCGATTATTAGACCAATAGCTAGCACTGATATTTATCACTATTTCTCTATTAATATAGTTTCTCGCTTATGCGATTATTAGACCAATAGCTAGCACTGATATTTATCACTATTTCTCTATTAATATACGCTAATACGCGATGTTTAAAAAAGTACATATTTTAAGTGCTTGTATATATATATATATATATATATATATATCAGCTACTTTTCCTGTGCAAATGATGCAATGTTTTTTTTATTGTGTCATGTTAAAATGTGACATATTTTAAGTGTAAAATATATAACTGTAAAAAATATATGTATCTATTTAGATAAAGATGTTTTTTACGGATATGTGAGTTACTCTTAAAATATGTTCTTTTTTTAAACATAACACAACAAATTAAAAAAAAAACATTGCATAATTTTCACAGGAAAAGTATCTGATACTACAAACATCCTCTGATGCATAAACCAAATCATATGATGTCATTCATTCGTATGATAGGGTTTTTCGGTGCGCAGTATCAGTTCTTCTTTCTATTGGGTTTCCATTATAAAAAGATTGTTTCATTCAACGTTAAAACGACCAACGTAATGCTGACCATTTTATAATTGAGGATAATTCACGTCGCAGGTACTGATATTGACATTTTCCTTCAATACGTTTGCTCTATTACAGAAGGCAACTCTGCGACTCTCAGACCAAATAGTATCTGACATAAAAACAGGTTCATTGGGTCAGATTTGGTTTGGTTAGGTTTCTCTGCTTAATAATATATCAATCTTCATAGATTATTCAATGGCAAAGCCATTCTTTTAGGAAGACACTAGTGATACTATTTAATCCATGGATCGCTGTGGATTTAAGGATTCATACCATTTCTAGGTGTATTAGTCCGAAAGTGAACATTATAGAACAACTGGAGTTCGAACTTGATCACTAAGTAAAGTTGGCGACCATAGTCGAGGGTAACCCGACGGCTCCCTTTTCGATAGTTACTACACCAAGGTGTAGGGGAGGGCACTACTCCTTCCCTGGATTGCTCTACTTTACCCTTGATCCGTACCTTATAATGCTGTGTTAAGCAAGGAGGCATCAAGTACAATTTTTTGAGTCTTTGGTATGACTCGACCTGGGATTGAACCCGGGTCTCCCAGGCCATTGGCGAACACTCTAACCGCTAGGCCAATGTCCGGTACTTGATCACTACGATGCCATAAACCAGCACATTTGCCAATACACCACATGGACTCCCTCTGAGAGCAGATGTATGTCATCGAATTCCTCTTTGTGGAATAAAATTCACCTATAAACATTCCTGGACACTGGTTAAGCGTCTCTTTAATTTAAAGGTCATGTTTGGAATTCAGTAGAGTACATCAGTACATCTTCCTTCGCTAAACCCAAAATAATGAATAAAGTGTCTGATTTATCTAGATAAATGGGAAAGAGATGTACAAATTGAAGCAATATTTTTTTTTAAATTACATTATAAATAACATACATTTAAATTCTTTAAAATGTAGCTAAGTACGTAATTTATGGGATGTTGGGGGTCTTTCTTCTAAACTAAAGACTTGTTTTTGCTTAAAAAATTATTCGACCGAGAGCCCGTAGCGTTGTGACAAAAAGACATTGACTGTTGAAAACCAGTTCGTGTTCCAATTACGCTATAATGTACCCTTTCGGACTGATGCCATTGGATAAGGCATGAACCCCCTATCCCCCAACTATGGGTTAAATAGTACGATTACTGTTTTTGTAGAAGTATGGCTTGGCCATTTAATAATCCACGATGTTTGATATGCAAAAAAAAAAAAGATACAAGAAACTAAACGAGGATCGAGATTTTGTACAAAAGTTATTTAAAATAAAAAAAAAAGTGTTAAATAATTTTTTTTCAAAGTTTAGAATCAAAATTTTCGTAAAAGATTTCCATCTTTTATCAAATATTTAGTTGTTATTGAAACTTGATGGGATATTGACTTTTATCAGAATATTGAATACTGGTTATTTTTTAGTCGAGTATTTTCTTTGACAAATTATTAGGTTATACATAACTTTTTAAACATAAGTATCTCCATTATTGCACAGTTTTTTCGAGTATATTTTATATCAGATTTTTTCTTAATTTTTCTTTTTACTAATGGCAGATTTGACGATAACAAAATTCAATCTTATCCAAGTTTAAGATGCTTTTGTTCTCGGTTATCAAGATAATTTGACGAATGTCCACGTTTAACGAAAAAGCGGAATGTGACGATAAAATAACCGAAAAGTTGTCAAAAATCTTTAAGCTGACGTAGGAAGAATTTCCAGGATAATTCGGATTAAAATGCTTTTATTTCCAATGTTTACAACAGAAGACTTTTGTCTTTCATAGATGGATTTTATCGGCACGCCAACCTGTCATTTCTTAAAAGGTTATGCCTTGTTTTTAGCACATAGTTCTGTCGAATATGAAGGATGTTTTGCAAACGTATTTTATCTATGGATGGGTTAGGGTCAGAGTGGGTCTGGTAATAATGGCAATGAAGAGGTTGTTCCCAATCCCCACATATGCAGAATTAGAGCCTTACCACTAGATATAGTTCAGTGTCATACTAAGAACTCACTTTTTGTGGGTATCTTAACCCTCTGCAATGGATATAGCATTTTCTAAGCCTCGCCGACAGGGTATGTTTGTCTTTGAAGACGTTGTTTGCTGGGGAGGGGCAACACTTTGATCCTAACTTGAAATTACCCACTCAAAAGCAACGAACATATCAACAAAAAAAGAAAGCGAAAACATAGACTGACCTGCTTTTAATACGATTTTGTATAAAATTCATGATGAATAGAGATTTCTTTTGTTCTGCCTGATACAACATTTTGCTTTGATTAATACCTCTTGTCTGTCTTTTGTTGTTCTCTGACTGGTTAAATATCTCAAAACGGAGACATTGCGTAGATTTTGAATGCTCGGGGCAATTCAAATTTTTGCGCCGCCTCCTGAACCATCATCCGTGAGGAATTCGAGTTGCCGAAAATTTATCAACCATGTATGAAATTTACTTATCCATTTATTTATTTATAAAATAAAATTACCTCTTTACACATATCAACATTCATATCAAAATTATAATAGAATTTGATCTCATTATTGATAAAATATTCTGGTAAATTTCAGACACAGAGATGCTACGTAATCTTAATAAAGAGATCTAAATGATATGTTGTAAATGGTTTATTCAAATGTTCCTTTTGCTGACTAATTCGTATTGAAAGTATTTTTATTTCTAATTTTGTTTATTGATATTTGATAAATCAATAAGCTAATTGTAGATTAATTTTATTGCTACAAGAAAAGACTGTTGGGTTAGTAAAATGGTATTCCCGTGTATGTAGTGAGTGAGAGAGAGGCTTTCTGTGATTGGCTATGCTAATCACGTGAGGAACCCAGAAGTCTTGGCGCAAAAATCCAAAATCCAGTCAGACAGATTCCACCAGACGTTCCGTGAGACGGGGACTTTAAAAGCTCTCAGAGAGAAAGCCCTAAGGTACCAGATGTCTTCTTTAGCGCGTCGGTAAGTTCCTTAAACTCAACTTTATACACAGGGAAGACTATATTGTTATTAATTGTTTCTCGTGTTGAATAATAAATTGTTAGAATTAAACGAAGTATCAATTCATTTATTTGTTGCTGTTAACCTTAGAATAAATGCTATACTAACACAAAAGACTATAAAGTAAAATAAAAACCTTGAACAGATACATATACTTTCTCTGTAATTGAATAAATTGCATATGCATCATATATTTAAATTGCATTTGCTTCATATACTAAAAGTGTAGTTTTTTTTATCATTAAGGGTTTTCGGACGATTGTTTTGATCTTTCTTGTTATTTCCACAACGTTTTGGCCGATATGTCCTCCGGCCTTCTTCAGGTGTTTGTCGAACTTGGGAACCTTCACGGAACTTCGAACTACGTCCTTTATTGAATCCACAGGGGTCGCCTGTTCTAATTCCGTTAGCCATAACTGGGTACAAGTGTTAAGTATTCGTGTATTGTTACTCACCTGCAGTCAGGATTGAACCTGCAACCTCCAGATGATTGTCTCTTTAGAAGCTTAGGGAACCAACACCTATAAGCGTTACGCCATGTGTCCTGCTGGACACATGGCGTAACGGTTATTAGACATATCGGCCGAAACGTTGTGGATATAGCAATAATGATGAAGACAATAGTCCGAAAAGCCTTAATGATAAAAATCATCAAGCTTCGTCTCAGAAATTTAAACAACAAATAAAAGTGTAGTATATGTACATAAAATTAAGATGCAGGTAATTAAATATTTAAAAAAAACCACCTCAATGCTGTGTAATAACTCCAGGAGTAACAAAATAAAATATACCAGTAATATTGACTTCAATGAGAAGTGTTATCACTATGATATATACTACATAGAAAGTCAGATATACATATACATATCACTTCAATAAAGGTATAGCAAAGTATTCAAATATGTAAATTGGAATACATTAAATGTCACTACATTAGAATTGAATTCATTTAAAATCTTCCGGATTTTATTTCTGCAAATGTTTCAATCATACCATTACAATTTACATGAAAATCGCTTTCAGTAGACAAAATTGTAAGATAACTTAAACTTTTCTGGTTCATTCTTGATTACTGATTTCATTGAATTTAATTTTGAGAAACTTTTTTTACAATTGACATTTTCAAAAATATTCTCAATACCACAAGGTTTCTTAAGCTTTTTTGTAGTTTCCACTAGTGTAAATTCAACTAAGTAAATTCAATTCTGTGCCATGTGGAAATATTCTCATCTTGAAGAACTTCTTTTATTAAGACAATGTAGTGTTTAAGACGATGTACTTCAGTATTCAGAAATGCTTAGTTTAATTTAGAATATTTAAAACATATATACTGAATGTCTCAAATAATGAAGTCACCTTTCTATGTGTCTAAAATGCTTGAATTTTGTTGAAAAGCAAATAGCTAAGGTTGTGTATTCATTTGTATTGTACGTTTTCTTTTTTTTGCTTTGACTATTAGTTTATGCATTGCTCAAATTTTTCCTGACGTGTTCCCAGGATTAAGCTTAAACCAGAACCACATTTTTTTTTATTTTCGCCTGACATCATTTTTCGCCTTTCAGTTCTTTTGTCTATTGAAATGTTTTACATCTTTTTATATTTCTCTCTGCTGCCTCTGTTACTTGAAAATCACGCTTTTCTAACACAAAACAAAGTCAGTGCTTTTAACTTTTGAACACATCAATCAAGCACAAGCCCTTATTGTTGCAGTTATATTTGATCATCATTCACTTCGGTAAGCATAAGGCTCCAGAAATAAAGGAATGAAAAGAAAGAATAGATCATAATGCAAACTAAAAAGCTGCTTTGCATCTCCTTTGGCTTTTGAGATTTCTTCTAATCCTTCTCTGAAGACTGCTAAAGCATCAATTATTTCTTGAGTGTACTCAGCAAGTACATGCTATGCTTTCAAATACATCTTGTGTCACTGGATCACTTCAAATTAATTGGAACTTATTCCTTATGAACATTCAACCTGTCAGTTGAGCTTCATAAAATATGAACACATTTTGCACAGTGTAAACAAAGACTCATATATTGATCCAACACTATCTCCAGGTACACCAGTCAGAGAAAGTGAGTGATTATTATATAGCACCAATACTGCTTTGGGGCATATGTTCAGAATACGATTCTGAACACTGACTTATGTGGCTAGCCATAAATAAAGTCATAAAAGACTCCACAACTCTGACTTCTATGTTTTCAATGTGCATATAACAACTGAAATTTGGTCAGTTTGCGAAAAATCTCGTGTAATATCACATAGCAAAATATTTGGCATTTACAATTTTTGAAATATTTCCGCTCAGATGTGATCACCAAGCAGTTTGATGAATTCATTTTGACTTTGTGGAGAGAGAGAAAAAATATAGCTATTGGCTTGCTGAAATTTGTGAATATGTTGATTAGCAATTGGGTTGTCTATGGTAAGTAACTTGAAAGTTTCGAGAAAATGTTCAGTTATAATTAGCACTGATATCTTCTGAGTGACCACACAAAGGTAAGATTTGTCTGGCTAAATATAGCTCATAATTAAATATTTTTTATAATCCAACTTTCCATTTCTCATTGAGTTTTGTTGTGCAATCTGTCATGTAGCACTGATCGTCTCATATTTATGTGATCACCTTATATATTTAATTACTTTTCAAATACTTGGACGACATAATTTTTTTATCGTCTAATAACCTTGGCTTTAACTTTCCTCAAGTTATAAATCCATCTGCCAGTTTTCATTTAGTATTTTAAAAAAGCATTCACTGAAAGCAATATGCAGTACATTCGACTGTAGAACACAGTGAGCAGGTCCTTAAAAACTGTCGCACCATTATTGTTGTGATGCTGACAAAAGAAAAACCCGGGAAACACAAAAAAGTTGATAGAAAAACATATATATTCAAGTAACAGAAACACGATACAAGTGAACCTGGTTAAACAGCAGTTAGTTGATAGGAAGCTTATAGTCCATTGGGGTAGTGACTATCCATCCACTATGCCAATGGTATCACACGTGATTGTGTCACGCTGATTGGTGCAACTCCCACTGACGATCTCGTCGACGTGCATTTATGGAAGAAAGTGAGTCCATTATGTAGGGAGTACAACAATTATCTTAACACATGTCAAAAAAAATCTTTAGAAAATGATCTGCTATCATTGACTCTTGGAAAATATATTTTTAGTCTGAAGTTCAAACGTCACTCTCTTAACAAGTTTTCAAAGTTTTCTCCACATTTCCTTGTCAATAACCAATATCAGTGAAAACTTTTATATCAGTAATGTCTGCAAGACCACGTGACTGTCCTGATGTAGAAACATGACAAGACAAAGCTGTTTACTGGAACAGATCCTGGTGTGCTTTCAATTCCGGTGCTTTTAGTATTGTTTACAATAAATCTGTAAAGACTTCCAGCTAGATTAACCCGTGGCTTTTATTCTGTTTTTCACCATTTCCTGCCATATGCAGTAGATTTCTTTCTTTTAAAAAGATGGCTCAGATGCATACAGAAAATCTAAATAAATGCACACACACACTCCTAAAAATAAAGAATATATTATAATATGTCATTAACAATAACATTTTGGGGGTGAATTATAGAATGAAAATAGGGTATTTAAAAATTTTAAGAAAGGTATTTGAGTTATGATTTTCTTTCTAAAAAGATTTTAAAATACGTACACATGTACATCTAACATTGTTTATTAGTACATCCAGACGATGCAGCTGGAATTCATCTTGGTCGGGTGTATGTGCTGGAAGCGCTATGTCATCGGCGTAGTCTGCGTCCGTAATAGTTTATGCGTGGTATCTTCTGTTTCTTTTCTTTGTCAGCATGAAGCCGTTTTCTTTCATTAAATCTTTAGAATTTCGAAGCCCGTAGTCTAAGCAGATAATAAACAGCTATGGGGCTAATGTACCTCCCTGTAGCACACGTGCTACAATGTCGAAATAATCTGTGTCTCCATCTGGTGAGCGGACTTTTACTTTCGTGTTTTTTACAACATATGACAGCGACAGTTTCTTTGGGGAGAAATAAGATTAGAAACTCGGTTGAAGATAGACAATCTAGCATAGCTTGGCAGACAGTAAACAAAATGATTAGAAGGAAGAGTACTGCGAGAGCTAAACTGAAAACTGCCAGCCAAGAAGAACGAATAGACCTGTGGAAACAACATTTCGAGAATTTACTTGGAAAATCTCTGAAAGTTACGGATGAACCTATCTAAAAAATTATCAATTATAAACTTAACATCAAACTAGGACAGTTTACGCAAGAAGAACTCGACTTAGTACTAAGAAATATTAGAAATAGGAAAGCTGCAAGGCTCGATGAAATACCCCCAGAAACATGGAGGACAAGGAAATTTGATGACATACTGCTCCGATACTGCAACGCAGTATATAACCAGAACATAATAGATGGACCAAGGGATGCTTCTTCCTTCTCCCCAAGAAGGTTGACCTCAGAATAGCCAAGAACTATCGAGGTATAACGATTACATCCATAGCGACCAAGATCTGAAATTCTCTACTACGAAACTGCATAGAACCTAACATAGAGAAAATACTAAGGAAGAACCAAAATGGCTTACGCAAAGAGATATATATACTATTTTGTTATGTTCAACAACTCAAGAGGTGAATTTTTATTGTATGAGAGAAAGAATTAAGCCTTCTTGCCATTTTTTGCCCGGTTACAGAATGCAGTTCAGCGGTAGTCTTGAAAACTGGCATCTGACATACAAAGTTGTACTATTAAATTCCTCCATGAGGTAAAAAGTGAAGCTATATAAATTTTTTGTTACTTAAATGTTTACAAAGCCTAAACAATGGGTATCAGCACTATCAGATTGTGGGTAGTGCGTTTTAGTTGGGGCGATGACAATGGGAATGACAAGCAACGTTCAACTGTCAATCCGGAAAAAAAAGGTCGTCTCATAAATCAGGACGGTGAAAGATGGACAACGGGGAAAAGATTTTCCTGACAATGATTCGATCATCACTTATATGAAATAGTTTGTTTCCCCTCCGGTAGGTGGCGCTTAGAATACGCTGACTATATCCTCTGCAGAGGGGTGAAACCCTCTTTTCCCTGAAAAAATATCTTGTATATGATACTAAATTATATATGATCCTATTTACCAACCCCTCCGCTCGGGCAGGATATGACATAAGGCCAATTTTTAAGCAGAGTTTTCCTTCTCCTAGACTAGTTGCCTCACCAAGGCTGAAGAACCCAGTCTGTCCTACTACTTACCCATAGCTAGAGGGAGAATAATTGGATTCATACCTTTCCCAAGGGTATTAGTGCTATGGGAAATGCAATCAGTCTCGTCCAGAATTTGAACTCGAGTCGCCGTGTCCATTTCCTACGACGATAACAATTACACCACTGGCACCTCCAAACTGTATATGATAGTGGGGAGATGAGGAGAGTGTGGAGCACTCCTTCCTTTTTATTACCCCTGAGTCCACTATTATCCACTGTAGAAGTATCTGTTGGAGTATTATCAATGAGTCAACAGATGTATTTAGAAATTAGTCGTATTTGATAGGACCGTGTGCAAAAAAGATTTAAAGAAAAAACTACATAAAAATGTGAATATGAATGTACAATGAATGAAATTTTCAAACCTCTAGAAATAGAATAACCTTTGACGGATTCGTATGCAGTTAAAACTAATTAATCAATCATAGATTTCATGAAAAACTGAATAAGCTTCGATGGTGCTTACTTTTACAAGCGCAACAAAACGGGCTTTTAGTTGTAACTTATGAAAATGCATAACCAACAGCAATAACTTTATGGAAGAAACAGCGTTTGATAGCTGAAAACCAGCTGTAACTTCCGATGCCAGTATAATTCTTGTATCTGTTTTAGTTTCTGTGAAAATGAATATATGGCATTCCTTTCTGGGTGCGTCTCTGACTATGTAACAATATCAGTTGATGACATTCGAAAGGATACCCAGCCCAACTTAAAGGACAGGGGCCTATATGATGAACTCGGTCAAGGGGAACCTACATATGGTTGATGGGTCTTGAGTGGTTCAGAGAAGACAGGTTCTGAGTCTACTTAAATAAGACACCATTGTTTCGCTGTTGATAATCAGACTCAAAAGAGACAACAGGCAAGCCATTTCACTGTTACGCTTGGACTTGCTGAGAGATGCATTCACCACCGCCATCTTTAACCCAAGTCTCTGTTTAAGTAGGAGCGCTGACTTATAAACATAAAGTTGTACTCGCTAAAATTCGTTGTCTGAGATATTCTTTCACACAACGTGTCTTTTCAAAACGAGTATCAGCCATTTGATTTTATTCTATATCCAGTCACAAGCGATCATCTTGGCAGTTACATTTGCAAGATAACTAGTGGCTTGTTTCAGTTGAAAATCTGTAACTGATCTTATTAATAGTTTAATCAGCTCGGAGAGGTTGAAGGTGATTCTATAAACCAATATTTTATGTTGAATGTGTACAATTTATAATTAAAATCACAAAAACTCAACCGCTTTGTGTGGTGTAGCTGAAAAGTACGGGTGACTTTTAACGCATGCGCGATAAATGGTCAGCCAAAATAGAAATAAATTTACGACTTGTCAATTATTTCTACTTAAGTACTGATAATTATGTCGCGATTTCATGGAATTGCACAATGTAAGAAGATGTTGAATCTTCGGTAGAATTCTTATGGAAAGTAAAACGAAGAAAAAGAAACAAGAAAAAAATTGGGATTTACATAAACTATTCATCATTTCTTTCATATTGATTTCGAGGGACATATTGATATGACAGATTGCTTTAAAAGATGGGGTTGGTCGAATTGGGAAATTCGTGGATTTTTTATTCTCCATTGTCTTTTGCTTTTTTGTGGGGGGGGACTGAGGAGGGTGGAATGTATATTTTGTATTCGTTCCTGCGACCATTTTCTTTTTGCTTTCAATAGTTGGAGACTATCATTCAACAAAAAACAGCATCCCGTAATAAATAAACATATAAAGGTTGGTTGGTTGGGTTTAATGGCATATCAACCTCTATAGGTTATTTAATGCCAAAGCCTGTTTACACATATGTACGGTTTAAACATATAAAATAATTCACCCCAGCTATGGGGGTTGAATAGTACCACTACTATTATTCTACAAGTACGGCTTTTGCATTAGATAACCCACGAAAGTTGTTATGCAATTAAACAAAGAAACCAAAGAAACAAATGAAACAAGGACTTTTGTGTCTGTTTATTAATTGTAGCTGAAGTTATGAAAAAGAAAATTGTTAAAGCATCTACAAAAATGTTTATACAACTGAAAATCTTTAAAGTCGCTACAATTTTTATAATTATGCTCGAAGATGCCCTTTTTTATTTTCTTGTTTAAGCACAAGTATTCACATATTTGGGTGTATCAAAAGTTGGTTCGTTTTTATAGATTTTTGAAATTTATTTCATATACACATCCAAAGACCATCGATGAATCGACTCTATTATTATTTACTCCTTTAGAGTTTTTCACATCAGTGTTAGCTGATGGTTTTTCACTGGAGTTTGAGTGACAGCAAGTCTCCTCAAGTCTCCAGGACTCTTCTCAGTATTCTGGCCGTTCTTAGCAATGCTGTCGTTTGGATAGTCTCTGTCCGTCCGCCTATTTCCAGGTCTCCCAGGCCTTTTAATAATCCTTTAGTTATTGTGCCAACGCACCAATCACAATTGGCATAATCGTTACTTTCATGTTCCACAGCTTTTTAAATTCTCTATCAAGGTCGAGGTACTTATCCTTCTTTTCACCTTCCTTCAGATTTATTCTGTGGTCCGCCGGGACAGCAAAGTCGACAATTTTTGCAAATTCTCTTTCTTTTTTTTTTTCTTTTTTTGATTATTATCAGGTCTGGTCTTCTGGCCGGGATTAGTTGATCCGTTTGTATGTTAAAGTCCCATAGGAGTTTATGCGTGTCATTTTCTAGGACAGGTGCTGGGTTGTGCATATACCATTTGTTTGTATGGTCGAATTGAAATTTCCTGCACATTTCTCAGTGGATTATTATTATTATTATTATTATTATTATTATTATTCCCTGTGCATTTTTTACACCAGCGTTAGCGCATAGTCTTTTACTTGAGTCTGAATGACAGCAAGTCTCTTCAGGTCTACAGAACTCTTTACGGTATTCTAACCAATCTCAACGATGCTGTTCTCGGGATTATTATTATCATTATTACTCCTTGAGTGTTTTTCACATCATCGTTAGTTGATGGTGTTTCACTGGAGTTTGAGTGATAGCAAGTCTCCTCAAGTCTCCAGGACTCTTTTTAGTATTTTAGGCTGATCTCAATAATGCAGTAGTTTAGATGGTCTCCACTCGTCCTCTCATTTCCAAGTCCTCCAGTCCTTGTACCAATCCTTCGGTGACTGTACCAAGAGCACCAATTACAACTGGTATAATCGTCACTTTCATGTTCCACATTTTTTTAATTCCCTAGCAAGGTCAAGGTACTTATCCTTCTTTTCACTTTCTTTCAGTTTTACTCTGTGGTCAGCAGAGAAAGCAAAGTCAACAATTCTTCCAGTTCACTTTTTTGTTGATTACTATGTGGTCTGATCGTCTTGCTAAGATTAGGTGATCCGTTTGTATCTCAAAATCCCAGAGTTTGTGTGTCTCATTTTCCACGACAGATATTGAGTTGTGTATATACCGTTTGTTCGCATGGTCAAACTTCACTTTTTTAACAGTGGATCGCTTTGCCCAGCCAGTCGTGTCTTGTCTAATAGTCTTTCTATGCTAATTTGCTGCATTCGCTTATGTGATTAATCGCTTTGTCTCTATCACCACATAATCTAAATCTGCTGTTTTGTTGCGTAATGATAATCATTTTCAGCTTTACATTATTTCTTACCACCCTTCACTGGGTCTTTATCAAAGGACGAGAGAAGGTAATGATTATATATAAGGTAATGATTATATATAAGGTAATGATTATATATAATCTATGTACCATCCATCGTTTCGAGTTATAATTATCATCACTTATCATCATTTTTTTTCTTTTTCATAATTGGTTTGGTTTTGGTTTCTTTGTTTAATGGCATATCAACTCTTTTTAGGTTATTTAATGCCAAACCCATTCTCCTAGAAGAACAGTAGTGTTACTATTTAACCCCTAGCTGGGAGGATAAGGGGGTCCATACCTTTCCCAAGGGTATTTGGCCGAAAGTGAATGTAATAGCGCGACTGGAGTACGAACTCGCTTACTACGATTCCACAGTCCATCGCTGTAACCATTACACCATTTTCATAATTGGCTCTTATGATGTTATTTTATGCAGCATTAAATGTGGTTCTGTTTATCCCTTCTTGTTTTCTCTTCTTCAGCATGTCCAGAATAAATAGTGTCCAATTTATTTAGTTTGTTGCTTGAAATATCCAGGCAGTTATTTTCCTTCCCATTTTTATTTTTAGATTTTTTTTTTCTTGATTTTTCATTATTGTGAGAATACCTACCTCTGGAGCTCGTTGCATAAGTTACTAACTCCACGTCGAGAACTTATGTGTGGCCGGATCGAGCGAGAGGCAGGTTCACAGGGAAAAGAATAAAAACACAACTTTGTGGTATATATATACACACACACGCACACATGTATGGGTGCACACACACACGTGTGTGTATTCATGTATGTGCATATATCCAACACATAGTGTCACATTATGTCCTTAAGTGAATTATGTTCTATTTTTATTCTTGGCTGCAGTCACCAGTCTTTTATTGCTCCCATTTGTATATTCTTAGTTTCTAAATTGTTGCATCGACACAATCTTCAATGCTGGTGAGTCCCCTTCCGCCTTACTCATAGTCCGTTTATATCATCTCCCAGTTGCAAGATCTTTTGCATTGACATCTTTTTCCTTGATCTTTGGTCATCTGCCTGGGTTCCTCCTTTGTTCATTTTATGAATTCTCCACTTACAAGAGAGACTGTCCAGGTGTTTTGTTTCGAATAGTTTTTTTTTGTTGTTTTTTTTTAATCCTGCCTTCTCACTTTTTCTTTCATCTCTCTCTGATGGTGCCTGCTCCTAATGTTCCCAGATAATCAAAAATTTGCCTTCAGCAGGGCCAAATACCCATTACGCAGTAACCTATTAGGATGATATGGCGATCAGAGTTTGGAACGAACCGCCGCAGGCATTGGCCTCCCTGTTAATGCACACAAAACTGAATATATGTGTTATAACCAAACAGGCGACATTTCCACACTAGACGGAACCTCTCTGAATCTGGTAGACAAATTCACCTACCTAGGAAGCAGCGTCTCATCAACCGAAAAAGACATCGACACACGGTATATGAATGATAGGAAGAAGTTGCGAGAGAGGGTCAGGGATATCCGTGCTAGCGTTACGACATGATGATGATGACTTGTGAGGATAGAAATATGAGTCAATAAATGAATGAAGGTCTCTTCGGACAATTGAAATACTGTGTTTCAACTTGAATACCTCAAAGTCATATTCTACAGGAAATTATACACTGGGAAGTTTGTACCATATTACAGCGGTTCGTGTGGAGAAGGTCTTTGAGTAGAACATGCAGTGAGAACATGGGAGTAATGGCAAGGATGTGATATTCCAGACTCCCCAGAATCTCCGGAACTTTAGTCTCGCCATCAGATGCAGTTTGGTGCCATACTTAGGACACTTAGCAAATCAAATTTTGTCAAAAAGTATCGGATTGACGGCACTATTCCATGAGGCATTCTCAACGCCTTAGAAAAGTGACAGATTTGCAATGTTACACTGACGAAAAAGTGTTTAAAAAGATATAAATTTGCATTCCATTCTATATCCTATGAATTGATTGCACCTGTTATGTGGAGAGTGTGCATATGTGGAAACGATACTTTATGTCATAGGATTTTCCTGTTGAGTGAATAATTCCTCTACGATATAAGTAATATTAAGTTTTCTTCTGACAGGAAAGGTTTTCATCTCTTGAAATTGATAAAATTGTTAGTTTTCAGATGTCAAGAAATGGTTTGTTTTTATTTTAACTAGTTTCTCTGTGTCTTACGATATCGAAAACATGACAATATCAAGACTATCGATAAGCAGACAGAGTTCATGTCCCGACAGTTACTTAAAATCCAAAAGAACTTGCATAGGTTCTAGGTTTCATATATATATATATATATATATATATATATATATATATATATATATAATGAAAATAAGTTTTATTTTATTCTGTTTATCTGTTAATTCTATTTATTTGTATTCTTCCTATCTATCTATCTATCTATCTTACATATATAGAAGTCAGTGTCTATATATCTATCTATCTCAATAGATAGATAGATACATAAATAGATATATTGATAGATAAATAGATACTGACTTTTATACATGTAAACAGAAGCTGGTTCGGTTCGGTTTGTTTGTTTAATGGCATATGAACCTTTGTAGGTTATTTAATGCCAAACCCATTCTCATAGAAGAACAGTAGTGGCACTATTTAACCCATAGCTGGGAGGATAAGGGGGTTCATACCTTTCCCAAGGGTATTTGCCCGAAAGTGAACGTAATAGCACGACTGGAGTACGAACTCACTTACTACGATTCCGCAGGTCATCGCTTTAACCATTACACCACGAGGATACCCCCACAGAAGCTGGTGTACGCGGTTAATTTATCTACATTTGTCACTGAAAATAAACAAAAGTTTTCTAGAAATATCTTGAAAGATGTCGTGGTAACTAAATAATTACAACAACAGAAAAGAAAAGTAACAGTTTTCAAGCTTACAGTAACTTGTCTATGTATATATATAGTCATCCAAAGATAGATCTGTTTCGTTCTATCAGAACTCATCAGTGTGGCTAGACATACTTGCTTCCCGTAGCTGGGATTGAAACCCGGTTGACTCAAACGCCAATCCAAGACGCGACCCTTCAGCCACGAGGGAACCAGCAGCAGCGAAGTGAATTTTAAATGGTTATGAATCACAATTACTATTGTTTACATACATCCGCTTAACGTCTACCGAGAGTTCAATTCATATATGAAGAGCCTTGCATAAGAGCTAATAGCAACACGATTACCTTATATATATATATATATATATATATATATATATATATATATATATATATATATACGTGGGGCATTCAATAAGTTTCCAGATTTTTTTGTACATGCATTTAAAATTGTCATAGACTCTTGAAAATTCAGTATGTGATAGCTATACATCTTATGAGATGACTAACCAATTTTTATGATTTCAAGTTCAAATGAACAGCTTCACCAGAAATTGGAATACACCCTACTAAATCCTGATTGTCACAGCTGGTAAATTTCAAAAATGCAATCCGACACTTTAGAAGAACAATATGAAATAAAATTGTTTTAAACTTGGAAAAATGCCACAGAAGTGCACAGTTTGATGTCAGTGTGGGAACTGTACACACAATTATTCGCGACGAACTGAAGATGCGGAAGATTAGCGCGAAGTTTGTCCTAATGGTGCTCAGAGAAGATCAGAAAGAAAGACGTTGTCATAACAGCAGGGTTATGGTCGAGCTGATCAATTCAGATCCCGCAGTTCTTGAGGTTCTGGTTACCTGCGATGAAAGCTGGATCTACTGCTATGACCCAGAGACCAAGAGACAGAGTTCCCAGCGGAAGCATGCTGGCTCTTCCAGACCCAAGAAAGCCAGACAGAGCAAATCCACCCACAAAGTTTTGATGATCCTTTTTTGACAGCACTGACTTAATCTACATGCACTGGGTTCCTACTGGACAGACAGTCAACAAGGAATACTATGTTGAGGTTTTAAGGGAGTTCAGCAAGAGATTCCGTCGGAAGAGGCCAGCACTCTTCAAATCGGCTCAGTGGCATTTCCACCAGGACAATGCACCAGTCCACAACTCCATCTTTGCCACAGACTATTTGACCAAGATGGGCATCAACACAGTTTGTCACCCTTCCTATAGTCTAGACCTTGCTCTCTGTGACTTTTGCTTATTCCCTAAGCTCAGAGACTGTCGTTATGAGACAATTGAGGAGATGAAAGAGGCTGTAACGAAGATCATTGACACGCTCTACTAAGAGGACTTCCATGGGGCGTTCCAGAAGTTTTTGGAACGGTACAACAAGTGCATTGCAGCCGGAGGAGATTACTTCGAAGGGGACTAGAGTTTTATGAGTGTACTATCAATAAAAGTGACCCTACCAAAAAAGTCTGGAAACTTATTGAAGGTACCTTGTATATATATAATGCAAATAATATATAGAACCTGAGATATATTTTTATGAACTTTTGAAGTTTGTTTATTGAGGTTTCATGAGGAGCGCATAATCGTCGGAGGGAAAGATAAGAAAAATTAACTAATCAATTGTATTTATGATCAGAGGTATTTTTCAAATGACATGACATTTGTTATACGCACACTTGAAATTATATATGCACATAGAAAGTAGAGAAGTTCAAATAACAGAAAATGAATTAAGAAGTTCGTCAGTTGTTAAAAGAGAGAAACATTCAGAAACGTTCTTAAACAAGTGTTAAATAAAACTGTTATTCATTTTGCTGCCCTTCCGTAAAAGACAAGGATTAAAAAAAACAAAGTTATGCAAAGTTCATATTTTATAAATCCTACAAGAAAAAGTTAACAAACTAAGATTACAAAAATATTTTCCATTATTTTTACGACAGTTTTACAAGAGTGAGCCAACAGTTTTGCAATATTGGAATTCAGACTAGTTTTCTAGGAACTTTAGGTAATCGAAATCCATATAGTATGGACCTACGGATTATTACTTGTTCCAATCAATGGCTCAATTCCTGCGCTCATGACGCTTCAACAATCAAGGGGAGTAGAAAGTTTCAGTAAATGAGTTCTTTGCCTTAAAGGATAAGAGCTCGTATCAGCGTGAAATCAAAGAACAGGAAGAAAAAGTGGCTTCAGACAGAGCAAAATGACAGTGTCTATTTGAATGCTCGGCTGCTTTTGTTGTGACTTGAAAAATAAAGCAAAAAGCTACCAAAATAATGCAAAACTTTTGACTCACTCTTGTACTTTAGTCTTTTAAGTTTCTTTCTTGAAAATATTATTTGTCGCTTCATAAGGCAAATAAAACACACTGTTGTTCAGTCTATCTTTATTGAAGCCCAAAGTTCGTGATTATTTTGCTGAATGGTGATTTCAGCCATACTATAAATGGATATTACAAGTTATGTACATGTTTAAAATTTAGTCAACCCTTTTTGTTCTCACAAGTAATTTTTCTGATATTTTAAAACTTTCTTGTTGCAATCTATATTTACAGAATCTGCTGCCTTTTATTTAATGATACATCTTTAAATAATTGTCGCATATATCGAACCGTTGGAAAAACAACGAAAAACTCGTAGATACATAAAGATATACTTTAAATTTTTATTCTTCAACGGCGACGATTATGTGTAGTAAGAATACAATCAGAGACAGTTCGCACATATCTTTCTTATGTGGCTAGGACCCTTTTTGTGAACTAGTGCGGCGGCCGGAGAACACACACGAGGAGCTGACAGGTCTGCTTGAATGACCAGCGGATCTCCCCCTTCGCCTGAACGCCTAGCGGATCCCTCCCCTTCGTTTGAGTGACCACTGGATCTCTACCTTCAGTCCAAATTTACAGACCTTATATTGTCTTTTCAAGTCCCATGCGGAAGTATGACCACCCTCTTCGCCTCACGCATTTTTTCTGTTTGTGGCTGGTTATCGGAACTTACATACTTCCGTTTTTTCCGAGTAATTTGTTCATCTTATCTGCGAACGGAAATATCTGTCACTCTATCCATAGGCAATAAATCATATTATCCCTCCTGTGAAACCACTGTGTTGATGTTATATTGCGACCGCATTGAATCTGCTACGTTTATCGTCACCAGCTAAGCTAGTATATTACATAATTACTTCATATTGAATATTTATTTTATATCCAGGATTGCATCTCCTATTAAAAAAAAAACAATTATTTATTAATTTTTTCACTCAGAATCTAAAAGTTTATTTGACTACAGAATAAATCCTGCTAATCTTGAAACCGTTGACAATAAATCACATTTCTTACATTTGCCCAGTCGGCTGGGGCAGTAGAATACACTGACTGCACCTCAGCAGAGGGGTAAGACCCCTCCCTAACGAGTGTCCTGGATATGACACTAAACAATCTGATGGTGAGGTTCCAGTGATGCTTGGGCTAAGGGGAATGCGGAGAATTCCTTTATTATCATTGCTCCCAGGTCCACTCTGGCCTGGAATGGTAGCGCCCGATAGGGCCCTATCTATGGGGTAAACAGAACTAAACTGCATACTTATGCTGAACTGAATTGTTTGAATTAGAACTTTTTGACTAAACTGAATTGTTTGAAATAGAAATGCTTTTGACAATCAAACTGTGTACTCATGCTAAACTGAGTTGTATGAAATAGAACTGACAATAAAAATGCATAAAAATGGATTTGGCGTGAAATAACCTCCAAAGTTTGATATGCCATAAAACCAAACCAACGATCCAACCATCATTTCTTACTTAATATTTGATAAATTCTAAGCAATTAATTTTATTTCCGATAGATATTGGATTTTTTTTTTTTAGGATTTGTAATGAAAAACGAATGAATTAATACGTTGACTTAGAGCTTTATTAAGATATGACATAACAAAATGGTCAGTTAGGGTGGAGCTAATATTTGAAATATCATCATATAATCTTATGAAGATTATCTCCTCACAAAATATGAAAAAGATGTTCGATGTTATGTAACGCAGTGTACCATGTTCGATATTAAAATTTAAAAAATAATAATGCGATTCTGTTATTCACTATACGAAAAAGTCTTTATTCAGACTGTCTACAATCTACAGGAGCAGAGAGGAAGACCTTGTAAGGGTGTATGTGCGAATCTCGCTTGCAGCACCAAAGAGGCACCAACACCCTCGATAGATTCGCACCTACGTCTAACCCAACTTGTCTATTTGGGTTTCAAATCTCGACTGTATCAAAATCCAAAATTATCTTATATAATATCTCCTTAATTATTGCATCAAAAAGTCATATTAGAACACGTGTCATTAGCTTTTATTCAATTTATATCAATCTTATCGTAAGTCGATGATATGGCTGGTTTATTGTCGTAGGAAATGGACACGGCGACACGAGTTTAAATCCTGGACGAGACTGATTGCATTTCACATAGCACTAATACCCTTGGGAAAGGTATGAATCCAATTATTCTCCCTCCAGCTATGAGTAGGACAGACTAGGCTCTTCAGCCTTGGTGAGGCAACTAGTCTAGGAGAAGGAAAACGCTGAATTGAAACCTGTTAAACTCCGCTTAAAAATTGACCTTGTGTCATATCCTGCCCAAGCGGAGGGTTTGGTAAACATGATAAACAACATTTCTTTTACGCCTTGTAATTTAACTTTTAATTTTAAATTTTTAATCAATCAATTCACAGTAGATAACTGGGATTTTATTTTTTTTTAAGTTACAAAAATTTATCCTGACGGAATAAGCCGCTTCATGCAAGGGTTAGCTAAAAAGTTCATAGGCTGACCAAGATATTCTCATGGAATGTGACTAAAATTAAGTTTAACTTTTTACATAGCCTTCCTTCTGTTCCACACATTTCATTCATTGGTGTTGCAGTGCTTGGATCCCATTGGTCAAAAAAGTCATCATCAGTAAATATGGCATCATCATATGACCTTTTTAGCCAACGAACGTTTCAGCCCATCCTCGTATATAGGTGGATGACCCAATTATGGTTGATTTCAACTAAGCAATATATGTGTTGTAATATTTAGCAATGTCCAAAAATGAACAGGAATTCATTTTGGTGGATAAAACAACAATTTCGTTGCTTTAATGTTTCATGAATATCAAGAGAATTCTTAGATATCAATTGAATGGCTTATATTCTGTTTCTAAAAAAGAATTCTCGGTAAATCCATTCTTAGTAACACTCGTTGCATTGTAACCCGACGGATTGGCGTGTCTCAGACACTGGGCTCGTCCAAACCAAATGTGATCGGTTGGTTTGTATGTGCAAACGGCACCAAATATAATACGATGAAGGGTGGCTTTGCCAAACACGGGGGTTATTCTTGGGGTCGTATCTTTATCTGGTGATGCCAAGAAATTCCTTGAACAACCGGGATTAATTCGCTATCCGCCCACATTGTGATTTAAGATCCGGACAGTGAATTAACCATTGACCGTTTTAGCTATTAGACAGACGCCTCATCCCAGTTACGTAAGAAAAAAGAAAAAGAAAACATGTGACTAAAAAAAATAAAATGACACGGCCTTACGATAATATTAGCATTTAATGTATATTATAGAAATTGTCATTCATCAACTTTTTATACAGTACAATTTTTTCCAAGACCGTCCGATAGAGCTTATTTCTATTTCCAAATCGGCAGCAAGATACAAGGTCAGGAGTTCAGAATCGGGGAGTGTCACCTTACGTCAACCGTAATTCGGTCACTCGCTCTCCCGCTCTCTGTGTCTGTTTCTTTTTCTCATCTCGCCTCCCGGTTCTCTCATGTTCTAACTAACATTTCGCGACGTCAGACCTCAACACGTCTTTCGACCAATTTCTCTCGTCTCCCGAGTCTCTCCCTTCCAGACTTACATTTCGCGACGTCAGACCTCAACGTGTATTCCGACCAATTTCTTTCGTCTCCCTGGTCTCTCCCCTACAGACTTACATTTTGCGACGTCAGACCTCAACCCGTCTTCAGACCAATCGGATTTTGTTTCCGTTATAATTTTTTATGTCTTTTAATAGCCAGGTCAGGGGTGTGTAGGGGGGGGGGTCAAAAATCGTCACTCGTAATAAATTTGTACACAAATTTAGTTTCAGAATTCGTTTGATTCATCAACTTGCTCTGAACTGAAATATTTTGTTTTCGAAATAAAAATTCCTCTTTCAATGGGATGACCTTCGACGTAACAACATTTTTTATTCATCAACCGAATTTTAAATATTTACAACGATAACAATTTTCATCTATCAGCGAATAAATACGATGTTTGACAAGTCCCTTTTTGATCAAGATGCTTCAACACCAATTGCGTAGGAAAAATTTTCATGATAGAATAAACAGCACATTTCTTTTTACTCAGCTCTTTCAAAAGCTTTTATAAAATCGTAGTGTACTTTTTATAGTCTTCTAAAATCCATATTAACTTTCATCCCTTTTTCTGGGTATTAAAATATCTCTGTTGGTCTCAGAACCCACTACGTTGCATTACCTACAGACATTTTGCTTTTAAATTGACATGATAAAAGTGTTCTCTCCGACGTTTTCGGAAAGGAAGACGGTGAGATATTTTACGTTGTTTAGGGTATTATTCCTTTGTGAGATGATAAAATATTCTAAAATATTTTATCTTCTCTGTCAGTGGGGCTTAAAATATGTTGACTGATGAGTATGACACTAAACTGTATCTGATGGGGAGGCTCCAGTCATAGAGATGTAGCAAGTGTAGAGTATCCACTTCATTGTTATTACTCTCAGGTCCATTTTGTCTCAGAATAGTATTACTTATTTGGGTCTTATCTATGGGTCTAATATATCTATTTAGAAAATATTCGGAATCGATTTCACTGTATTAAAAACATCTTTAGGAACAAGTTTACGAGAAATATAAATATGAACGTACAATAACGAGATTCCACAATCTCATGGTATAAAATAACCAAAGACAGTTTGACATACCGTTAAAATCATTCACAATTAGTTATATTATATAGTGTGATTACATAAGGAACGGCTACTGTAAACGCGTACTAACATTAACGGCCAAAAGTAAACGCGTTTTTTTTAGTTTGTTTTTTAAATCACAAACTGCACACTAAAAATGAAGATTAACGTCCAATGTAGTCTGTTTTTAATTGATCCGGCGTATATATATGTATATACATATATATATATATATAATTCTCTTAATACCCTGTCCGGTGGCAAAAGCTGCTTGATAGCGCCAGGAGTGGCAGTACCTTGAGCTACCGAAATTGTGTTATCACCCCTGGTTGGCGGCTGATGAGGAGAGGGTATCGCACCTGCTTTCACACGTTGTATATATATATATATATATATATATATGGTGTCGTCACAGACCCAAATCCGTGACGTTGGGAGTGGTATCGTCATCATCATCATCGTAAAAATAATCACACAAAATACAGTTCGATTCGGTTTCTTTGTTTAATGGCATATCGATCTTTGCAGGTTAGTTAATGCTAAAGCTATTCTTATTTAAGAATAACATTGGTACAATTTAACCCATAGCTGGAGGAAATAAATGTATCCATACTTTTCCCAAGAATATTAGTCCGAAAGTGAACGTAATAGCGCGACTGGAGTTCGAACTCGTTTTCTATAATGTCGCAGTCCTGCCTGTTATTCATTGAGCCAGATAATAAAAGACATTACTAATCCAACTCTCTGGATCTACACACTCAACTGGGATTGGACACGCCACAAAATATGGAAAAACTTTTTTAAAGAATACGGGATCCTGAAAACTTAACATTAAGGATGGGTATCTACCTGGCCAGCCTTCACATCGGTTGGACACTGGACTCAATATAATGTGGAATTTTTTATATCTCAGTGTACGGAAAAAGTCTAAAGAGAAGTCAGAATTGAGAGAGCAGTTGATTAAATCGGTGTACCATCAGCTCCTGAACCGAGACCTTGTGCCAGTCTTCCAATACTAAATACTTGACTTATTAGTAGACCGATTAAAACAATGTTGCATATTTCAGTGTCATTCGACAATAACCGAATAGGGAAAGTTAAAACTGATATATACAACAAACATTATAAACAAAAATGTTGTTAGATTTCCAACCCATGTGTACTTAATTGCTTTATTTTCATTTATTCATTTTTTTTTTTTGTGTGTGCGTTGGAGAACTATTATGAAGTATCCACTGACCGTCGACTTATTTATCACTTCGGTGACTTCATCAAACGACTTTCTTACCTTCTGTGATTAAAACGCAACGTGGGCAGAAGGGTGGATGATCATGAAGAATGTAAACGCTGTCAAACCCAGCGGAACTTTATAACAATACAATACCAGGTGTGGCCCTTTCGCAAAGGTTGCATTGACTGGTTGCGGAGATCAGTTTCGATCCTGGTCGTTTGTATCACGATCCTTAGTTTTGACAACTGTCAACTTTACAATGAAAGCTGACGCTTACCTATCCATACAGCTATTTGCAAGCTATAATTTCTGAAGTCTTTCTTCTCAAATGTTAGAAAAATCAACAAAAATTACTTCTAAAACCTACGATACCCTATCACGTAAAAGAAAAAAATGATTCAGTTGCCTACAAATTTTTTTCTCAAATTTTATTTGGTCGGAGTTTTAACAAGTGAGATTTGTTTGGGTGCAGCAACATTTGTGTGGAATTGTGTAAAAAAGTGGAGTCGGGTGGATGGTATGCCTCTTCAGCAACAGAAATAAATGAGTCTCTCGTAACTGAATACGTGTAATCAATTTCTCCTTAATAGAAGGTGAACAACCGAATTTCTACGCTGAAAATATCCCTTTTTCCTGCAACAGTCTTGTAGCAGTCCTACGCCCAAGTTTGTCGCTCGTCGCTTAGACTTTAAAATGCCTCTCTCTGGTACATCCAGGCAGGATCTAAATCCTCATACCAAAACGCCACATCCGGGTCAATCGTACAGTGTAGTAATTTACATGCACGCCAGCGTGTAGGTAGTCGAGACGTCAAATACGATTTACGATCGGGAGGATGTGATTTCGATCTTCCCAACCGCCCATTTCTCTCTCCTTGATCTCATTTAACATGCCAGACATATTTGTGCACGTTTTGAGCTGCTGCGTGCGTGATTTCTCTCGCCACGAAATTAATTCCTGATTTCATCTCATATTCTGTTTGTCTGTCCACACGTCTTCTCCCATTAATTATAATATAGATGATAATCTAATCCAAATCCGCTTATCTCATTTGTCAGCGAGCTCTGCCCGTAAGGTTTAGATTACCTAAAAAAATATGTGTCCTAAATATGATACTAAACTGCATCTGATGGCGAGGCTCCAGTTCTGGAGATCTAGGATGCATGGCGTAACTCTTCATTACCATTACTCTCAGGTCCACTTTTACAATGTCAGTACCTGTTAGGATCCTATCTATACGTCAAATAGATCAGATAAAAAATTATCCACATAGACCATATGCAAGAAAACTCTTTAAAAAACAAAAACAAAAATAAATATGAATATAAAATGAACGTGATTCTTTAATATATAGTCATAAAATAACCCTAGACGGTTTGAAATTCTGTTGAAATCAAACAAACTTTTATCGGTAGATTTGCTTGCAGAAAACAAGCTACGGGTACATACACAATAGTTTTGTTGTTGGACAATCTATTCGCAATTTAGAGTGTTATTCATTAATGAAATATGATAAATTCAAGGCTTTAGAATAATTTGGGGCGTTTCTTGATTTCTGAGATACAAAAATATGTAAAGTGAGAAATGCTTTGATTTATAGAAATAATACTTCCTATTATCTCACGAGCAATTCCTGCAAAACGAAAATATAAACATATCAAATGCAGAGGCTGGTATAACCGTTTAAACTATTGACAAAGTGTTCGTTGTCGTTAACCACTGGCTTTAGATAACATGTATAAGACTGACTTTTCTCCTGAAATATAATAAATATCTTTTCGAATAACGGACAACCGTTGTCTCCGCAAAAATTAATGCCTACGCGAAGAGAAAACACGAAATGGATCAAAATGAAATGAAAAACGAAATAAAAGCAAATAGTAAAGCTCAATCGGTGAATGAAATTGAAAGAATTGTTCCAAAACTTACAGGTCACGTGTCGAGGATGGGAGATTTTACAGTTCGATGAGCTATTCACAAGATAGAGGGAAAGATGAACGTCAAGGAAGAGACACTGGTATTTATTAAAGAAGACCTTCAATTCTTGTCGTATCGATTACTGCCTGCAGATAATGAAAACTGCTGACATGTAAAACATGGCGACAGTCTTTCAAGACATCTCAGTCAAAAAAGAAAAAAAACGCAAGAAAGAAGAGGAGCATAAAAATCGGGTTTTAGTGAAAATGCTTTCTCACTCGACTTCTGAAACTTTCTATTACTGCTGCTCTGTCAGAACTTACCTATTTTATATTCATGTCATCAGCCACCAGGGAGCCTACATAGAATATATATATATATATATATATATATATATATATATATATATATATATCGGCACGTTACAGTGAGAGGGAAAACTGCAACAATTATCTGTATTGTAACTAATTATTCAGTTATCATGAGACCTTTCTAGATATTTCTAACAAACTACTGTTCACTTCCTGCGACGTATTGAGACAAATTAAATTTGGAAACTTACATTTGCTTTCGTTCACATATATAAAAGGCAATATATATATATATATATATATATATATATATATATATATATATATATATATTCCATCTCCTATTCTGTTTTTCCGTCAACAAGTCTGCTTCTCTCAGTGATTATAATATAGATCATAATTTAATCCAAATCCTCAGGTCTTATTTGTCAGTGGGCTCTGCCCGTGAGGTTTGGATTACCTGCTGAGGGTTAAGACCTATAAAAAGATGTTTCCTAAAAAGATACTAAACTGCATTTGATGGTGAGGCTCCAGTACTGGAGGTCTAGAATGTGTGGGGAACTCCACATATCTAGGATGTATTGTGTACCCTACAAAATTTCTTTCTCTCTCTCTCTCAATATATATATATATATATATATATATATATTTGTCTCTCTCTCTCTATATATATATATATATTTATATATATATGTGTGTGTGTGTGTGTATGTGTCTCTCTCTCTCTCCCTCTCTCTCTATATATATATGTATATATATATATATATAATTCTTATACCTATTCTATAATTCTGACGGTATATATATATATATATATATATATATATATATATCGGCCCATATATATATATTCTAAAACAACACTTACCCAAAGTAGAAACGCTTTTTTACCCTGAGCTTTTATGAAAGTCAAAGAAAATTGTGAAATGAAAAACTATGGGTGTATTTACACACCCTTTCTCTCACAGACAGGATGTGAAAAAAGGTCAATTTTTTGCCTTGTAAAATTGGTCGGAAATCAGAGTTCCCTATCCCCAAGACTGGTTGCCTAACCAAAACTCACCCAGTCTGCCCTAGTATACAACCTGGAGCTAGGGGAAAACATATGGATTCATGCCTTTCCTAAGAGCATTAGGGCAAAGTAAAACGCGAACAGCCTCACCCAGGAGTTGAATTAGGGTCATCGATTCCATTTCCAACAATGACAAACGTTACGCTAAGTATACCTCCATCGAATGATCTACGAAGTATGTTTAATTGTGCTCTATGTAATAGGCGAAATAGAATACATTTTTCATGGGTGTTGGTCATCCCCTTTTTAGTCAGACCGAGAATTTCTCAGCTTTTCCTTATATACATATATATATATATATATATATATATATATATATCAAGACCGAACCAACCAAAGTTTTGGGGAATCTAAATAACGATCATCATTTGAATATAGTACGGATAATTGCCGCTGTCTACTATGAGAAGTACATTTTTTGTACTGGGGCGAAGAAATTACTTTAGAAGAGCCAATGAAAATTAGACTAAGGAATAAATATTATTTTCCCTCATGAAATTTGTTTTCTTTATATTCCATATTGACTGACCAACCGGCTGCTTCTATGATTTATAGAATATCCTCTTTTACCAGGATATCCATTTAATAGTGCAAGACATTATTTATTTATAATATACGCATTTTGTTTTTCTTTCATCAATTCAAGTGCTTTCTTTAGAAAATGTTCTTATTTAATTCTATACACACGGGGAGCGGATTCCCCATGACGTAGAGATTTTGTATAATAACTTATCACTATTATTATTTTTAAAAAGCCAGGATAGATTTTTTTGAATTAATTGCAATATGAGCAAAAGTAAAAAAAAAAAAAAAATTACAAAAGAGTACTAACACAAAGTCTTGATAAAGCCATAAGGTTTATAAGTTGTAATTTACTAAGCTTTTTGCTTAGATGTGGCACATGGCCGAATGAATGGGGGCATTCAATGAGATTCGAACTCACTCTTGTATGTTATCTACTCAGGCTTGCTAACCATAACACTACTAGAGGCACCCAGTTAGATTTATGAGTACCAAAAATTCACTCTTAATTATCCAACGAGATCAGTGGAATAACGGATATAGGCCTTTCACTCTATAAAGTTATAATTAAAATCATCGGGCGGTTGGAAGTTCAATTCTGACTACAGTCAAAAAACTAACGAGGAATACTAAACAGATTAACAGTTGTATCCGCTCGTAGTTAACGGAATTCGAACAATCTTCCCCGAAGATTAACAAAAGAGCTCGGTTCGAAGTTCTGTAACGACTTCCGAGTTCCACAAAGAACACCTGAAGAAGGTCAAAAGGAACATCGGTGGAAAAGTTGTGTATATAACCGTAATATCAAATATCGTCTCGTAGGTTCAGACAAAATCTTTAGGGTTATTTAGATTTTAAATTTAAATAAAGAAATATGCGCTGCTGAGCAACTCATATAATATCGTGATGGCGTCAATATATTTTTGTCAGCAGTCTCCATAGTTTCATATTAGCACTTTTGGGTAACTCTGCTTGACTTAAAATATGCTTCCTGTATCACTTGCAGGAGGGTAAGATACCCCCATAAAAACGGTGTATTTGGTATGATACTAAATTGAGTCTGCTGGTGAAGCTCCAGTTCGGCATCTCTGCAGAAAGTGAAGTATCCCTTCATGGACATTCACTCCCAAATTCACTTAAAGTGTTAGTATCTGGTAGTACCAATGAATTAAATTGATAAGTTTAGATATTATTGATATTTAGTAGGACCGTGCGCGAAACAAAAGTTTTAAGAGAAAAGTACACAAAAAAGTAAATATGAACGTACAGTGAATGCGATTCTCTAACCTCTAGGAATGAAATAACCATAGACGGGTTGATAGGCCGTTTTGATCAATCACTGAATCAAATATTGGGTGAAACGCAGGATTGCACACATGGATAACTATTTATACCCACTAGAACAATTTCAGTGAAACATTTTCTTGCTCCTCAACAAAAAAAAATCATCTCCGGGATGAGAAAGGAAAACATGGAGGACTTCTAGTGCTTCTCGACTAAAGAAAATTCGTTAGAATAAAGGAGCCGTTTTGAAATAAAATCATCTTTCATTTATTATTCAATTAAGCCTTGGTAAACATAATTTCAGTTGCGATAATTCTTTGCACACTTTCGGTCGCAAATTCTTTCTTTAATGCCATATAAACCGTTGTAGGTTATTTAATGCCGAAGCCATCTTTGAACAGTTGTGCTATTTAACCCAATGCTGGTGTATAAAATGATTTCATAACTTTCCTAAGAGTATTTATGAGAAAGTGAAGGTAATAACTCGACTGGAGTTCAAACTCGCTAAGTCCACTAACACAGATCAGCACGTTAGCCACTACGCCAGGAGAACTCCCCCAGAACACACTTTATATTTGCATGCTGATATATGAGCTCACGTGCGTCAGTATACATTTGTACATATATTTGTATATATATATATATATATATATATATATGTGTGTGTGTGTGTGTGTGTGTGTACACAAGGGTGGACTGAAAGGTTCATTGGCTGAAAAGTTCATATGATGACTTCATATGAGCAATGGGATGCAAGCACTGCAATACCAATGGAAGAAGTATGAGAAACGGAAGGAATGCAGTGTTGAAAAATAAGTCTTATTTGACCATATTCCATGAGAGTATCTTGGTCAGTTTATGAATCTTTCAGTCGACTCTCACATATACGAATGAGTGTGTATGTTTTTCGTTTGGTTTTGTTGGGTTGGGTTTTATGGCATATCAACTTTTGTTGGTTATTTAATGTCAAATCCATTTTTATACAAATAAACTATTCTATTTCAGACAAATCAGTTTAAGCATACAAAAACAGTTTAATTTCAAACAATTCAGTTTAGCTCAAGTACGTAGTTTAAATGTCAAAACAGTTCTATTTCAAACAATTCAGTTAAGCATAAGTAGGCAGTTTAGTTCCATTTGACCCATAGACAGGACCCTATCAGGCGCTACCACTCCGGGCCAGAGTGGACCTGGGAGCAATGGCAATAAAGGGGTACTCCGCATTCTCCAAAGCTCCAGCATTACTGGAACCTCACCATCAGATTGTTCAGTGTTATATCCAGGACATTCATTGGAGGAGTCTTACCCCTCTTCAGAGATATAGACGGTGTATTTTACCTCCCCAGCCGACTGAGCAATACACAGAGTTAGATATAAAAACAATTTTATTTCAGATAATTCAATTTAGCATAATTACGCAGTTTGAATGTGAAAACAGTTTTTTGTGAACAATTATGTTTAACATAAATATGCAGTTTAAATGCAAAAACAGTCTTCTCGAAACCAACACAGTTTAGTTCTGTTAGACCCATAGATAGGGCCCTATCAGGTGCTACCACTCCGGTCAGAGTGAACTTGGGAGTAATGGCAATGAAGGAGTACTCTGCATTCCCCAAAGGTCCAGATGCAGTCGGTGTATTCTACAGCCCCAGCCGACTGGGCAAGTGTGTACGAGTGAATGGGTGAATATATATATATATATATATATATGTGTGTGTGTGTGTGTGTGTGTGTGTGTGTGTGTGTGTGTGTGTGTGTGTGTAAGAGAGTTCAAATCCTGGACGAGGCTGATTGCATTTCAAATAGCACTAATACCCTTGGGAAAGGTATGAATCCAATTAGTCTCCCTCCAGCTATGGGTAAATAGTTGGGCAGACTAGGCTCTTGAGCCTTGGTAAGGCAACTAGTCTAGGAGAGGGAAAAACTCTGAATAGAAACCTGTTAAACTCCGCTGGAAAATTGACCTTGTGTCATATCTTGCCCGAACGGAGGGGTTGGTATATATATATGTGTGTGTGTGTGTGTGTGTGTGTGTGTGTGTGTGTGTGTGTGTGTGTGTGTTACTTGTCTTTGTGCGCATATATATGGAGCAAGTGTAAGTGTACAGGTGTGTGTGTGCGTGTCTAAATGTGTGTACGTATATGTGCATATGCATATATGTCTGTATTCGTTTTCGTGTTCATGCCCGTGTAAATATATACATATATATATGTATTTGCAACCATATTTTCGTGTGTGTGTGTGTGTGTGTGTGTGTATTTTCGAGCCCATCATAAAGAACACACATGAAAAAAAAATTAAATGGTTCTTGACTGAAAACAATCATCAGAAATTGTCCATAGTTTTGAGAAATTATTTTTCGGGAAATTGAATTCATTCTTTTTTCTTTTTTCCTTTTCCGACAAAAATCAGACATTTTGGCGCCCATAATTCGTGCTGAAAATTTTGGCGCTTGTATTTTGGCTCCGGTGTTTAAAAGAACATGACAAACTTTTGTAGCTCGAAGAAATTTTGGCGCCACACGCTGCGGCAAAATCTGTTTTTATTTTTATACGAAAAATTCCAGTTTTATTAAAACTTTCAAATTACACGGCTTTGCGCTAAACTCTGCTGGCAGCTTAGTCACTTTGCGACAGGCTCCCTACGCTCATACCAACTACCGCTTTGCAAAAGGACTCGTTGGGTTCGCAACCACACTATACAATATATAGATATCGCCATATAATCTCATAGACATTGTTACCTCATAAATATAGAAAGGCATGTCCGGTATTATCTTTTACCTCAAAAACGTAAGGTTTTTTTTTTAATATTTTTAATATCTAATCCATATAATAGTAAGTTGGTGACCGTAGTTGAAGGCGACCGTAGTTGAAGGCGACCAGAAGGCTCCATTTTCAATAGCTACTACACCGAGGTGTAAAGGAGGGCGCTACTCCTTTCCCTGGATTGCTCCACTTTACCCTTGATATGCACCTTAAATTGCTGAGTTTTAAGCAAAGAGGTATCAAGTACCATTTTTAAAGTCTTTGGTATGACGCGACCTGGGATTGAACCCAAATCTCCCGGACCATTGGCGAACACTCTACCCACTAGGCCGACAACTATGCACAGCTCTATAAAACATTCCTTTCACACATTGCCTTTACATTTTACCTTTTCTACTGTTTAGATTTAAACTATCTATTCACAGTAGATGATTGAGCAAGTAAGGAAAAAAAGTTACGTAATTTCCCCAGATGAAATAAGCTAATTCATATAAGGGTCAGCTGAATAGTTTATTGGCTGACAAAGGTAGTCTCATGAATGTGACCAAATGAGGTTTATTTTTCAACATAGCCTCCTTTGCGTCCTACACAAATCCGTTGTTGCAGAGCTTGAATCTCATTGGTCAAAAGTCATCAATACCATATATGTACTTTTCAGCCCAGCCTCGTATAAAAATCAGATTAAAATATTTATTTTCAGCTTTAATTATCAATATTAATATTAGGATTGCAGTTAAAGTTTAGAATGAAAGTTAGTTTTGAGGTTAGGATTTGGAGTTTTTTTTTCTTTTTTTTTTTTTCTTTCAGGTTTAAATATTCCGTGCAAAAGTGTAACCACCAAAAAAATATCCTTGGCGAATCTTCTTCTTGTATTTTTCATTATCATAATTTTTCACTCAATCTAAACCATTGCAGTTAGACGAAGGACGAGCTCATAAGTGATGTACTCCTATGGACCCCCACATATGGCCGTGCAAAAGCAGGACGACCAGCTCGAACTTACATACAGCAACTATGTGAGGACACAGGATGTAATCCTGAAGACCTGCCGGAGGTGATAAATGATAGGGAGAAGTGGCGAGAGAGGGTCAGGGATATCTGTGCTGGCGGCACGACATGATGATGATGATAATGATGAAACCATTGCAACTATTTGAATGATTATAAAATTACATTCAGTACAAATGCAGATCCTAAAATATTTTCATTTTGTTATGTTGCTCTTTTGCACGTAAATTCAATAGGAGAGATGCGTATTACTTCAAAAGGATTATTAACTTTGTAACTTGTAAAACAGAATGCTCAGATAATAACCAAAAGCCCTGTCATTTCTGAAGACTGAGCCATAAATCAATCAATAGAAAAGAGCACAGCGAGGAATCTCGTCAATTCTCTTAAAATAAATTCAGAATTCATTCTTCCTTAAGACTACTTTACCAAGGCTAGAAAGCTCAGTCTGCTCGACAATTCTATGCTCGGGAATTTTGCCGAAAAGTTTCTTGTTATTTTGATACCAAATTCCCCTATTTTCCATGTCTTTCATTTAGATTCTAGCCACAAAAGAAGGAACTCGTAATTGATCTGCGATACTAGGTTTTCAGCCATAACACTACTATGGAGTGCCTTACTTTTTTTTCTTGATGCTGTTAGCACAATGTGTCAGCTGATCCAGTCTTTGGCTTTTGCCAAGGGAATTCTTTTCTGGACGGGGTCTTTTTTAAAGTCCTGTTATATCTCTAAAGACTTGTTCACTTATCAATAAAAAGGAACACAGCAAGAAAGCAAATCCGTTATCTTACAACTTCTCTTTCAAGAAACGATTCTCTTTTTTAACGAGTTTTATTTTCCTTTAGGGTTCAACTCAAAACATAATGTACGATTCATTTTCTTTTGGCTTACTCGGCGTGTCTAAATACTTGTTGTTGAACTGATTATTACTTTATTCATTGAGTTAGAATATTTTGAGAGTATTGCTCTAAAAATCATGTGCTGTCTTTGTAGATTGCGGTTTCATATACAAACGCCTGCATACATACATCCATACATATCTTTACAAATATAATTAGAATTTTGGTAAAATATACTGTAGATCATTCAAAGATTGAATTCAATTATGCAAATATATACAAGAGAACGAATTTAACTGCATTAACAAAACAACATGAACTAATTCAATTTTATGATCATGACATAAAAAAAGGTTTATGAAAATGGAAAGATAGTGTTCTAAATAGTAAGCTACTTCAAACAAACAGATATTTGTCCTAAGATTGGAATCTATCAATCTATCTATCTATCTCAGTCTTCAGATCTATCTATCTATCTATCTCAGTCTCCAGATATATCTATCTATCTATCTATCTATCTATCTATCTATCTCAGTCTTCAGATATACCTATCTATCTATCTATCTATCTATCTATCTATCTATCTAAGTCTTTAGATCTATCTATCTATCAATCAATCTATCTATCTATCTCAGTCTTCAGATCTATCTATTTATCTATCAATCTATCTATCTCAGTCTTCCTATCTATCTATCTATCTGTTTTGTTCATATCTATCTATCTATCTATCTTTCTTTCTTAGTCTGTTTCTATCTATCTATCTATCTATCTATCTATCTATCTATCTCACTGTTTTCTATCTATCTTTCTTAGTCAGTTATATATATATATATATATATATATATATATATATATATATATATATATATATAACTGACTATATACATATATAAAATAAATAGTTCTACAGATGAATTTTAATGTATTACTTTAGGGTTTTATTTTATAAAAGAATGCACAGAGCTTATTTCAGATATAGTGGTCCTTTTCAAGAGACTAATAATATGTTTGTTTTGACTGGAGTGCAATATTGTTCAATTCGAATTTATATATATACATATATATATATATATATATATATATATATATATATATATATATATATAGGTCTGTTCTAAACTCTCTCTCTCTCTCTCTCTCTCTCTCTCTCTCTCTCTCTCTCTCTCTCTCTCTCTCTCTCAGTCTGTTCTGTCTATCAGTCTGTTCTCTCTCTCAGTCTGTTCTGTCTATCAGATGGCTGAACGATTTCTTCGCTAAAAGTAACTCGATAGATAACAGTTAGCAGATTTTTTTTACCTTCAATTGAGAAATTCCTCAGGAGAGTTCTAAACCCAAAATAAAACGTGTTATCTGTGCTATACATTACTTTAAAAGCTATTAAATTTACTAAGGACATTTTTAAACATATTTTTTAGTACCTGTCATTACACTTAAGCACCAATCTAAAGCTACGTGTGAAATTTATTGTCTAGTAAACAATGAAAATTACTTTAAGTGTTCTCGTTAAGTTAAATATAGCGGAGAATTTAAAGTACATCTGAACTGTTTTCCAACGAATAACTGCCATATTATTTAAATTTTATGCCCAGAGTTCTTGCGCATATCACCATAAAAAAATCTCTCTTTTTTTAATAAACAGCTTTCTTATTCAATATTTCTACCACTTTACCTTACGAAAATGCTCGTAAAATAGCGGTGTCTGTGTTGAGGTAAGAAAAGAAGTATTTCCCAGAGAAATTAGGAAGGATTTTATTGTTACAAAGATAGAAAATAAACCCAATCAGTGATAACTTTTTTGTTCCAAAGATTAAATGACTGATTTTTTGATTGATTTTAACGATGTGTCAATTCGTCTAGAGTTAATTTCTGCAAAGAGATAAGGTAATTGCATTCATTCTACATTAATATTAATATTTTCAGTATTGTTGTGGCTTAAGAGTTTTTTAGACACATTCATATATCAAGTACCCCCGTTGTAATACAAATAATTTTCACATAGATAAAATACCTGAAAGAATTCAACTAACACAAATAATTATATGGCTTCAAGTCATTATTTCTATTTAATTCAACTCGTTCGTTGACATACTGTTATATGATTTCCAGTAACTAATAATAATCCCTAGTAAACAATTATAGCTTCAAGTCACTATTCTTATGATAAATAATTTACCGTTATATAGCATAAAGTATTTCTGTCGAATACAAATAATTTTCAACTGATCTATTTGCCCCACAGATGGGATCCTAATAGGTTCTATGACTCTGAGTCATAGTAGTTCTGGGAGTAATGGCAATGACGTGTTCATTTACAATCACAGCATCTTCAGAATTGCAGTCCCACTACCAGATTCATTTTAGTTTCTTATCTAGGACCCCTTCTTTTGGGGATGAATACTCTTTTGCAGTGAATACAATCAGCACCAGTGACAAGGAGAATTTTTTCTAAAGAGAAATTCGAGTACCACAAGCCAAAAAAAAAATGACCGCTTATTTCCTTTTTAAATATCGAAGTCAAGTCTGTCTCAAAAAATAATTTCTCTTGTATCGTGAGAAATCGAATGGATGTTTACCTATCTGCTTGAGGCACCGAACACCGGGGACAGGAATAGCCTTCAGCCAATATCAAGACTGCAAATGGAAGGCTACTAACAATCTAAATCTATTTGTTTAACTACTTTAAAGAATTTGGTTATCTTTCTTTGGAACGGTTTCAAATGAGAATAATAGGTTCCTTAGGATTAGATCATTTATTAATCTATTTTAAAATGCGTGATAAGCAACTATTTTTATTTACACTGATTGGACTGAATCATCTTTCTTATTGACTATAAAATATTATTCACTTTTAGCATCAGGATTCTTCTTCTATAGAAGAAATTATCCAAGCATTTAATAATAACGGAAAAATAAAGCTTAGCTCTGTGATGATTTAATTCCCTTCGAACTATTCCTCCTTTGTAATTCACGCAGATACTCCAGTCCTCTTTTACTTTTTAAAACTGTCTGAAAAGCCCTTTTTCAGAATCACTATCGGCTGCATTTTCGTTAAATGCTTATTTCGTATTCGGAGTAAAATCTCGCTTTCAAAGAAAAATTCACGTTTGAGAAAAGCCAAAAGTCAGAGTTATGTTTACCTAGAAAAACAATTCGTATATCTAAGTGATACGGTAATTTACCAAAAGCCACTACATGGGATATGATCGTGAAGGCAATGGTCACATAATTATAGGATAGACATTTTTTCTAGTCTTAAAATAAGCAATGAAAACATACTGAAGAAAATTCTAGAAATTTAGGATCAAAACCGCATTAGCATTTAAGTTACATTTTTATATTTTTCAACCAATCAGCTAAAAACATAGAATAGAACATTCTAGAAAAATAGGATCGGAAGTGAAGTAACAGAAAATATTTAGGCTCTAAAATAAAATAGTAAAATACAAATCTGATTGGTCAATAAATGTCTACGCGCCAAAATTTTAGGACGATTCTTTGATCCACCTGTAGGATATAAATAACACAGAGTTAGGGAGCCATTAACGAAGACTAAGACAAAACCACAAGCCACTAAGCCAGTAAAGCAATAACCGATACTCTGTCCGGCAAATTCCTTTTCTTCCTCGACTAAAGTTCATGACCTAGCTACAGATGGCCGCGAATCACATTCAAAAGAAAAACCTGACAAACTTTCTTTCATCAACGCAACACGCTGTCGCCACAATCATAAAACAAGACATGAATTTAATGTAAGTAAGAACGACTTATTTACGGACTCCGTTAACATGAACATACACACATCTTTAAACGAATTTATTTTCTTCTTGCCAAACTTTATTTTCCAAAAGGCCATTTACACATCATGTATTTTATTTGTTTTCATATTCTGTTATCATCATCATCATCATATCGTGCTGGCAGCACGGATATCCCTGACCCTCTCTCGCCACTCCTCCCTATCGTTCATCGCCCTAGGCAGGTCTTCAGGACAACAACCTGTATCCTCACATAGCTGCTGAATGTACGTTCGTGCTGGTCGTCCTGCTTTTGCGCGGCCGTGTGTGGGGATCCATAAGAGTACATCTCTTATGAGTTCATCTCTGCTTCTCCAGCAATGTCCTGCATATGCATATTAAATTGTTTGTTGTTTAATGTTCGTTGTGTTCTATTCCATTTCTTTCACGCGATTGTAAAGGTTTGTGTTGTATTTGTGGTGGAAATAATTTAGAGAGCAATACCCGTAAAGTACGAATGCACATCTACTGAAATAACCAAATTACATAGAACCCCCACATACTACACAAGCTCACCCAAGTGGCACTTCCCTGCAAACCTGTGACTATTTAGTTATATTACGTGCTTTCTATGTACTACCCTCATCCTACTTTAAGATTTTCAGAATACAGTGGGGGATTCCCCGGTGCATAGTGGCTAATGTGCTGGACTGCGATATCTTAGTAAGCGGGTTCGAACTCCATTAGTGCATTTACCTTCACTTTTGGACTAATACCCACTAAGAAAGGTATAAACCCTCTTATCCCTCCAGCTATAGAACCACGATTGTTCGTACACAAAAATGGATTTTTATCTTGAAGATAAGTGCTAAAAAAGGAACCAAACCAAAAACATAGAATGCAGTATTGCATGATGACCAGGAAAAGTTAAAGCTATTAATTGCCATTTCTATATTATACATACATATACATATATATATATATAGAGAGAGAGAGAGAGAGAGAATTTTACATAATGTCAAGGGGTGAATTGTGCTTCTTAGTTTAAATGAATAAACTAAATAACCGGTCGGCCCACACACACAGACAAAATAAATGACAAATTCCAGACAGCGTAGAGGCTATCCTTTGAAGTTCATGCTGAACGGTCTGAAAATATAGCCGAAAAGACTAGTCGTTATTATCAGAAGCAAGTCACGAGATACAACTAATTCTCTCTCTCTCTCTCTCTCTCTCTCTCTCTCTCTCTCTCTCTCTCTCTCTCTCTCTCTCTCTCTCTCTCTCTCTCTCCACTTGCTTTAAAATATCAATCGTATTTTGATTCATAATTGATGGGCAAATAATAAAAGTAAAATGTAAATTCCTTACGCTGGTGTCAGTGAGTCTTAACGTAACAAGAGAAATATCTAGCATCTAGAAATAAATCGGGCGCATGTTTGTTTCTCAGGAAACCAATGGACGACGGAAATGTGTTCACCCAAAAGATAAATAAAGAGGCTCTCCGAAGAAACCTCACCCAGCATGAGAGTCCGTCTCAGCAATCCGTCACACACTCTGCGGACAAGGACACAGTCATTTGTCCTCGCGGCTATTTCATTATAGTAACAGTTCGGTGCCCTCACAAAATTCGTTGTATTAGGGTCGCCTACGTTAGACCGGTTTATTAAAACGTGACACAGAGCAGTGCCATTAAAATCATACTATTCATCTGAAGATTGTATTTTTATTTTAAAAATATATGAAACTTATCAGCATGAGACTGACTTAAGGAATTGAGAAAATATTTATTTATTTTAGGTTTTATAGTGCTCTAATGGCCAGCATTTGAGCACTTTTCTGATTAAAGAAAAACCTTTTATAACAATTTGTTTATTTCACTATATATATACATATATATATATATAGAGAGAGAGAGAGAGAGACAGACAGACAGATAGAGAGAGACAGAGAAATAGAGAGACAGACAGACAGTGAGTTGGATATGTAGATACTGTAAGTCATTAAAAATTTCAATGCAATTGGTAATAAAATTGTAGAAACGTGACGGAATATAGGGTTAAATATTTTCAAAATGTTGTCTTGTTCAAAACAAGCTCACACACACACACACACACACACACACACACACACACAGAGGTGGTGAGAAGACGATCACACATACCCATGCACACACACACACACACACACACACACACACACACACAAATCTAGAAAAAATAAGAAACTCAGAAATACTATGCTTCCCAATTAGGAAAGATATAAGAAAGTTGAAAAATAGCCAACAATAAAACAAAAAAAAAAAAAACCTACGTATTAGTATTGAAGCAACATTTTCTTTTCTTTTCTTTTTTTTCAAAATCAAATTTATTTTCTCATTTCCTTCAATAAACTTTTTCATTGAGTATATCATTCAAAAATGACGAAATGGACGAAACTTTGGAAGAGATTTTTATCTTCGTCTTTTCACGTTGCAATTATCAATTTAGAACAATTTCACCAATTAGGTTCTTAAAATGCATTATAGAAAAAACTAATTTGATTTTACTTACTCTTAATATACGGCATATCATTTCTTTATTTAAGTGTATAATACCCGTCAAAAATCCCAAGAACAGATTGGCACTTCTGCCTGGGTGTATAATTTCCCTGTCCTGCTCTTTGCTCAGCATCAACGTGTAATGTCTGGGCACTCGGGGAAAAGAGTGACCCACACTCAATAAATGAATAAATGAATCAATACATACATACGTGTGTGCATGTATATATATATGTGTGTGTGTGTGTGTGTGTGTGTGTGTGTTCGTCTTCTCACCACCTCTGAATCTCGGCGACAACAGAGTGTTAATGACGAGAACTTGTTGCAGAAAGAAACTTGTATTTTTTGTTTGGCGCGTAATTTAATTTGACCGTTAGAGTCGCCGAACATTTATACCCAATCAGGATGACCTGTCCGATTCAGCCCGAACCATATTTCCTAGCAGCACCAAAAATTGAAGAAAGCCCGCGAAACTCTCGCTCCCTCAGAAATCCTTAATGAGAACGGGCGTCTTATCGTCTGCTCCTGAATAGCAGTAGCAGCATCGTACACTATGGGGAGAGCCATCTAGTTTATGGACCCCTTGGGTTTATTCTTCTAGACCAAGGGATCCTAGTTAAAAACAAATTAGATGATACATTCTAACAACTTCCTACCTTCTTTCCTTACTACGAGACTTACAGCACATCAGCGTAAACCCCTTACTTCATGCTGCCATTAAAACCTTCATTTAAAACCTAACGACGTCTTCGTTCTTCTCCACCACCTTTATTTTCCATCAACATTTAGAGAGGGGATAACTACCAATGAAATACCAACGCCACCAACGTAATACCAACACAACCAACGTAATACCAACAAAACCAACTTAAACCTAAAAACCCAATAATAATAATAATAATATCCCCATTGCTATAAATGGCTACTTTCCGACTTGTGAGAAAACGCAACCACATATAAAAACAAATTAAATATACCACTACAAAATGGAAATTGAATACCAAAACACAATATCTCCTCCTACAAACTCTAATGATAGATGTGAGTAACGGTTACACAAAAAACAATGGGGAAATTTGAAAAGGCCCCGTCAGTCACAAACAAGTAGAGGATAAGGAAAGACTTAAATTTCAGAGCTTGTGAACCACCAACGCAAACCTAAATAAACTAAACTGTTGAATACCTTGTTTTGTTTGTTTTTTTTTTTGTTTTGTCTTTTTGTTTTTGTAATTAAATAGCGGTGGCGTCGAACTAATTTCCAAACTATACATCCACCTCACACGCACACTTATATATATATATATATATATATATATATATATTGCCATCCATAGATATCGGTGGATGACAATATATATATATATATATTATCATCCAAAGATATGTATATGTGTCAAATCTCATCAGTGTGGGTTCAAGCTGTGATCGAAACCCGGCTAACTTTATGCCATCTTGATAAGATAACCCCACAGCTATCAGCAACCCCAACAAAAGCAAGGGAATTTAACGTATACGTATTAACTTCTTTTTGTTTACAATTTACCCAATTAGAGTCCAAAATGCTAAATTCGGTAGAAGAGCTTTGCATTATATTAAAACATACACACGCATGCACACATTTCATATATATATATATATATATGGGATGTGTGCATGCGTGAGAATTTTATCATGTGTTTTGTTTTTGTAGCGTCTGAACTACGCCTGGAATAACTTGTTAGATGTAGAGTCAAAATGAAAATCTAGATGGCTGCCCTCTGTCCGTGTGCGTGTGTGTGTGTGTGAAAACGAAAGATTTTACATATAAGCGTTAATGAATAAGTTTTATTCATTCATAAATTCTGTCTTAGTCATCATGAATAAATAAATGTATTTAATGTAGTTACAGGAAAGTCTGTTGGTTTTTGTTTTTCTATTTGATAGTTGGCAACATTTTACTGTTTTAAGAGTTGAATTATTGTGAATGATACTAATGTTTAATATCTGGTTGCTTCCTTTAAGATTTTCATGAGGGCAAACACGTTTCTAGTAATTTACTTCTTATTTTATTTATTTATGTTAAAAGTTTGGTTTGATTTCATTTTTAATGGCATATCAAGCATCGTGGATTAGTTAATGCCAAAGGTATCCTTGTAGAAAAAAAAGTAATAGTACTGTTTAACTCATAGCTGGTGGGGGAACGAGTGTCCATACCTTTCTCAAAGATATCAGTCTGAAAGTGAACATAAAAGCGAGACTAGAGTTCGAACTCACCCACTAGTATGTCACTGTCCAGCACGTTAGCCACTAAGCCACAAGGAGTTCCCCTCATACTAACTGAAAGCGGCTATTATTAGATGTTTTCCGTAGATGAATACGGTTTGATTTCTGGAGGAAGATTAATCTTAGGGCTTCATCTCTTGGAATCATGATAATTTCTATAGATGTGATATCAGATTGAACTATAGTGATAACCACCGATTATTGATTAAGCTTGTTGATATGATTCAACAAATCATTATAACAAGAGAATATATTTCTTAAGTTTTCTGAGAAGGAAAGGTTTTCTTTTAGATGGTTGGGATGAGATTTCGAGTGGTGATAAATATGTGTATCTATGGGTTTTGTGCAGTGTAGCTTGTAATTATTTATGTTCATCATTGCATATATTTATAAAATCCCTCCACTATGAGCAGTATGCAACACAAGGTCAATTTTAAAGTCCAGCTGCTTTTAATTCAGTGTTTTCCGTTTTCTAGACTGGTTACATAAGTAAGGCTCAAGAAACCTGTCTGTCCTAAAAGTAATCCATATCTGGCGGAGGTGAAGAAATGAATTTACGACTTTTCCAAATGTAATAGTATAAATTTAAATGCAAACAGCTTCGTGCATGATTTGAACTCGGGTTTCCAATTCCATTTCCAACAACAATAACTGTTACGCTAATCGCCGCTCATACAAATTTTAGCAAGCATTCACCGCAAAGCTTCACACCCTCTGTTATGCATCATTAGTTTCTATTCCCACCAATGTATATCAAGATGTCTCTAAAATTATATACACACACATATATATATATATATATATATATATATGTTAGAGGATGGCATTTCTACTTATGAAAAAATTCTTCGGTAATATTAGTATATGTCTTTGAATAAAGACAAACTTGGAATATTTTCTTACCATTCTAAACTCAACGTTTTGAGTTTTGTTTGTTTTGTTAATCTGCGTTGATTCTGTACGACCTATGAATCTAAACTTCTTTAGTGGATTTTTATTGTGGCCACACGTTTATATATATATATATATATATATATGTGTGTGTGTGTGTGTGTGTGTGTGTGGTGCATTCAATACGTTTCCAGACTTTTTGTACAGGCATTTAAAATTGTCGTAGACTCTTGAAAATTCAGTATGTTATTTCTATACATCTTATCAGACGACTGACCAATTTATATGATTTCAGATTCAAATGAATAGCTACAGCAGCAATTGGAATACAATGCAATCTGGACGTAAGGAGTCTTTAGAAGAATGATATGAAATAAAATTGGGTTTTAAACTTGGAAAAAATGCCACAGAAACGTATGGAATGCTTTAGACTACTTTTCGACCATCTTGCATGAATCGAGCATCAGCTTTTGAGTGGCATAAGAGAGTCAAGGAAGGCAGGGAGTCTGTGAGGGATGATGAGCGGTGTGGGAGGAGTAAGGAAGTTAATACACCAGATTTGATTGGCCAAAGGGTTAGGGTTAGGGTTACTATGTTGAGGCTTTAAGGGAGTCCAGGAAGAGATTCTGTCGGAAGAGGCCAGCACTCTTTAAATCGGCTCAGTGGCATTTCCACCAGGACAATGCACCAGTCCACAACTCCATCCTAGTCACGGACTATTTGACCAAGATGGGCATCAAGACAGTTCCTCACCGTCCCTATAGTCTAGACCTTGCTCCCTGTGACTTTTGGTTATTCCCTAAGCTCAGAGGCTGTCGTTATGAGACAATTGAGGAGATGAAAGAGGCTGTAACGAAGGTCATTGACACGCTCACACAAAAGGACTTCCATGGGGCGTTCCAAAAGTTGTTGGAACGGTACAAGTGCATTGCAGCCAGAGGAGATTACTTCGAAGGGGACTTGAGTTTCATGTGTGTACTATCGATAAAAGTGCCCATACGAAAAAAGTCTGGAAACCTATTTAATGATCCTCGTATATATATATATATAAATATATATATATATATATATATATATATATATATATATATATAATGTGTGTATGCGTCTAAGATAATAACGAAAGTTTTATAAGACAAGTAGGACTATTTCTTTTATGTCATTTATTTTTTGAACGTTCTATGAGACTTTCGACTTTAGGTCATCGTCGAGTGAAAAGTTTTCGCACGAAAGATTTCTTTTTATTAAAAAAACATTTTTGAAAGTTTTTGGTTAATTTTTGAATGAGGTGGTATGCTATGCGAGAAGTGACAAAAATATCCTGGTGACGTAGCATATCCATTCGTTGAATAAAGATTATTTTCTGGTATCCAAGTGACTTCAAATAAACTTTATATATCAACTGAAGGAAAGGATAACGGAAGCATTTAATATCGCAAGGAGACCGTTGGAAAGGCTTACAAGAAATTGCAAAGTTGTCTGGTGGCTGCGGTTGAAGCCAATGGCAATTTCATTGATTAAATTTGATTTATATTTTTTCAAGATAATTTCCTTAAATTTTGGTAAATAAATCTGATAATTGTTATTTTTTGTTATCTTTATTCTTGTAACACTCACATATGAATAAAAAGGTTGGTTGGTTGGTTGGTTGCGTTTTATGGCATATCAACCTTTTTAGATTATTTAATGCCAAATACATTTTTATGCAAATAATCAGTTCTATTTCAAACAATTCAGTTTAGCATGAATACACAGTTTAATTATCAAAAACATTTCGATTTCAAGCTATTCAGCTTAGTCAAACAGTTCTAATTCAGCTAATTCAGTTTAGTATAAGTATAGATTTTCTTTACACGCAGTTAGATGTCAAAACAGTTCCATAGTAAACAATTCAGTTTAGTGTAAGTAGTTTCAATGTCAAAAACAGTTCCATTTCAAACAATTCAGTTTAGGATAAGCATGCAGTTTAAATGTTAGTACACAGTTTAATTGTCAAAAACATTTCTATTTCAAGCTATTCAGTTTAGTCAAATTCAAACAATTCAGTTTCGCATAAGTATTCACTTAGTTCTATTCAACCCATAGATAGGGGACAATCAAGCGCTACCCCTCCGGGCCAGAGTGATCCTGGAAGCGATGTCAATAAAGGGGTATTCTGCATTAGGGTAGGTCGATTTTGGAACTGTAAAAAGAATAACGCGGTGAAAGTTGCAAAATAACATCAGAAATTACCCCACGAAATATTTTTTTTCCAAAATTTTGTATTTTTTTGCGAAATTGCATTTAAAGACAGAATATTTTGTGATTTTAGTCGTGATATCGGTGACGCTGGAAACCTGTATCCCTAAAATTAAAACTGAGACTAAAGGAAAATTAAATAATAAAATTTATTAAATAATTGATATTTTTAAGTTTATTATCCATTTTCATATTATGTTTAATTAAATGACCAAAAACAAAAATAAAATACATTAAAATATATAGTTTAAAATACAAATAACGACTTACTAAACCTCGTTTTATTTACTGGATATTTTTTCGGCTTTCACCGGTGGTAATTATCTCTCCGGAGTACTTCGGTTTGTTTATGTTTTTTACCCTTATAATTAACGCAAATATATATATTTCGCAAAGTAGACATACTATTAAAATATTTAAACATTTTATAATTATTGTAATTTATTTTTATTTCAAAATTTAGTGTTTTTTTAAGTGAAAAGTCGGTTTACGAGTTAATTTTGGAACTAAACAGTACAATACTGTTGTTTGGTAAGTAAACATCATTACTTTTTTAATGAATTTCGAAATTTATTTACAATTTTTTAAAAACATCTTTGTGTATTTTCAGACAATATATATATATATATATTCTTTTTACAGATATTTTGATTTAAAAATGGCAGGAAAAAAACACTGGAATTTCCACTCGAAGTCAAGGTGCAATTAAATTTTCAGGTTTACCATCACCATTGGATAAAACGGAGCCATGACTTGTCGACAAATAATTTAATACAGCTATTTTTTAATGAACACTTATCCCCCCCCCTTTCTTGTTTAGGTATTTCTAAATTATTAGCAAAGGACGTGATAGATATTTGGAAGGCTGTCAACCCTCGTTTGCCTTTGTTAAAGGAAATTAGTGTTGTCAACAAGGTGAAAATTCTATGCTTTCAGAAGGCAAAGCAAATAAAGTTGGAAACATCTACCTGCTGCCCAAACAAAATTCTGGAAGGAAAAGTTGGAAACATTTTTTGATATATCATCATGTTCGTGCAACCTGCCAATTTTAAGTTGTGACAATATTAATGTCAAATGCACCAAAGAAAATTGCCAGACTAAGCACATCATCTTCACTTTTCCTCAGACAAAAAAACCAACAAAAAAGTATGAAGATATCCCCACCAATAGCTTCAACATTTTATGTTCAGGGTGATTCTTCCCATTCTTACTCATCTTCTCCAAGTGATGAAACAGAGGATTATAAACAGTTAGATAGTCCTCTCCAAGCGCCTTATAACCTCACAAAAATTCCAAGGTATGCTCGAGTTAGTTAGGGGTGATATATTTTCTAATCTTGGAGCCAGCCTTGCCCATGCCTTGCTCTTGGATTTGAGGGCTATTGGCCTTTTTATCCCTAATATAGATATAAAGAATATCTATATGGATAAATTTAAAATAGAGCAAAGGCTAAAGTGAAAACAAATGCCTATGAAAAGCATAATGAAAATGTGGAGAATCTTCTTTGTATAGGAGTTAATGGGAGGACAGACAAAGACACACTACACTACAAGGAATCAGTGGAGGAAAATGGAAGTAAAATTCTGAAAAAGGCCAAAGGACCTGAATGCCACTTGACAATCACAAAGGAGACACCAAATGAGAGTATATATTTGACTCACAGGGTTCTTCCTGATATTGGTGCAACTGGTACACTATTAAAGCTGTCCTTGTTGACAACACGAATGCAAATACAGGCTGTGAAGGTGGACTTGTTACGCTTTTAGAAAAAAAAAATAAAAAGAAATCTTCACACAATTGGTTGCTCCTTACATCAAAATGAACTTCCTTATAGAGCTCTATTCAAACATTTAGATAACACCACAAAAAGCCACACTACATTCAATGGTCCATTGGGTAAATTATGTGCAAATGATTGCCATAATTTACCCCAAAAATCTTTTTCAGCTGTCGAGAATCCCCTGGAGTTTCATTTTGGAATTAAAGATATGGATAACCTTAGTAGTGACCAAAGACTACTCTATGAATATACAGTTGGTATTTCTAGAGGTAAGGTGGACCCTAGATTTGCATCGTGGAAAATTGGTCTATTAAACCAGGCAAGGTGGTTAACTTTGGCCATCAGGCTCATGTGCCTATGGACTCGTGGGGCATATCCACAGAATCGTTCGACCAAACTCTATAGTTTGATAAATTTTATTGTGAATGTTTATGCTATTTGCTGGTTTGATATTTTAAAAAAAGTAACAAGTTTTATCACCAGCAAATTTATATTTACAATATGATTGACAGGATACGAAAGAAACCAATTGAGGTTCAAAGGATTACATTAAAAAACCTCCAGTATAATGCCTTGGCATTACTTCTGGAGAATGTTTTATTTTCAATGGTGAAATTTGATGAACCTGAAGTGAGAGAAGAGGGTATAAAAAGAATTTTGGCCATTAGGTACGTTAATATTTATTCATACAAAACTGGTTGAAGTACTTGTGCCAATTTATTGAAACATTTAAAAGATTACATCTGATTTCACCAAATATTATTAAAGCAGAACAAATTGCATTTAAAGATTAAACTCAAATTATTTTTTATATTCTTTCAGAAGAGGGAAGCCAGTCAAGAAAAGATTTTAAAAGATCCCAATGATCAACTTTAAAGCTGTGCACTGGACTGATTTAATTGATTTGTCAGTAAATGGAGTCTGTGAGCCACCACTCACACTAGACTTTTCTGACAATGAATTACAGAATTCATTGTTAACTGGTGAAAAGATTAACTTGCCAGATTTCCCTTCACATTCCCAAGGTGTGGAACGGGCAGTTAAGTTAGTAACGGAGGCTTCTCAACCCATGTATGGCTTTGAAGCAAGGCACCAGCACATACTTGCAAAAGTTTTGTGCCAACAATTGAGACCTGCGTTTTCATCTAAGGGCTCATATATGGAACTATTTGATTCCATATATTAAAAATTATTAAATAATTATTTGTTTTTCCATATTTGTTTATTTGTTGTATTTCAATTCATATCAGGAAAAAGTTTTTTTTTCAATATATTCGAATATTACTGCTTGAATAATAGCATTTTAGATTCGACACAGGAAAAACAGTGTGGGGTAGGGGTTCAATTTTCAATTTGAAGTTTTGTTATAATTTATTTATTATATTTCCATAAAATAAAATAAGATTTCCTAATTTAAATACTGAAATTGTTTGGTTTTTACATCAATATTTAGGCCAAATCTGGCAAAATCGAGGACTTTTCAGTACGTGTTTATTCAAACTCTTTCATGCCAAATTAGCAAAAAACCGTTGAAGATTCAGATCTAATTTTTGGTATGAGTATTTAATAGGTATATACACAACTTTCAGTGCATTATTCTTTTTGATATTTAAAAAAAAGTGAAAAATCAACCTACCCTATTCTGCATTCCCCAAAGTTTCAGCATTACTGGAACCTTATCATCAGATTGTTTAATGTCATATCCAGGACACTCGTTGGGGAGGTCTTACCCCTCTCCAGAGGTGAAGTCGGTGTATTCTACAACCCCAGCCAACTGTGAAATGTATAAAAAGAAGAGAAAATAATTGACAGACAACTTAACAAAAACATAAATATTTCATTCGACCGAAATAACATATTGACAGAAAATAAGACAAAAAAAAGATTGTTGCTAACCGGAATACAGTCAGACAAGCTATTACTGAAAAGTCTTTCTCGCTGAAGTCTATCCGACTGATTGTCATTTGACTAATGTCCCCCGACTCATCGTCCTTTTGTCTAGTGTTCCATCCTAACAGCACAGTACCTCTATCTATATTATGTAGAGACCTGCCACTTCCTTGCATTGGCGATCGGTGTTCAATCGCCAGTGTCTCACTTTATTTCTATATGACACATTTTCCTACGAAATTTACCCATTGCACTCTGTACTTCAGAATCTTAAATACGAGAATCTTCAATTTTTCTTTGTCAATCAACATCTCTTTAGGCCAGTGCTCTAAGCTCTAATTCTATTGTTCCATAATTCATTTGAAGCTTGATTTTTCTATTTTTTAAGGAAATTAGTGGCTTTTTACTGCCCCTATTGCCAAGAAATAAAATCGCTTTAAAGAAAAATTTTATGGCAGACACACATATTATGAAAGCATATTTTAGCAACCATCACTTCTTATTACGACATCAATCATTTTGTTGTTGGTTATTGATAAATAAACCAATATATTCATATCACAATCACCCAGCTGCACAAATGTAAGTATGACCAAACAATCACAATTGTTGTTAGTGTGGCTTAGTTTAGTATAACTCTGTGAAAATGGAGGGAAATCAAGAAGATTGTCTCGCGCCAAAGTTCATAGGGGAAGGAAGGTAGCTGCTTGACTTGAAAATGAACATTCAACATCTTGGCTTTTTATAGAGTCAAACAGCAAACATATACGTTAGTTGTTAACATGCAATTATTTCAACAAGATACGATTATGTATATTTTTCTTCTTTTCTTTACGCGGATGCGTATTTCCACTCCTCTTGGGAAGACGTGACCCGGTAGGTGACCGTGTCCTCAGTAAAGAGTACAGATATAACTTACAAGATACGTGCAGGTTAATTGGCTGCGCAACTACCATGACTAGTTAATTTGGCGTCACTTGTGTGCGATATGAACTGTTGACTCAGTTGTAGAGCTTCGGCTCTGTGGTCGCTGGTTCGATCTCCAGTGGTGGAGATCACGGTATACGCTGCTGATGAGACCTAATAAGGTCGAAACATCTGTCCAGTGTTTACGTATATCGTGCATAAGTGTTCGCCGGATTTTCTGGTCATGGGAATTCAAGATACGATTATATATATTTTTTTAAACTTAGTACAGTTCATAAATGGAGCAGTAGCGAAAGGGAAAATTGTATTGCAACAGTCTCATTTAGAAGGGTCTTCCAGTTGAGTTGTTGATTCTTAAAACTCAGAGAGTCCAAGAGGTTGTCACTTGATCACCTGCAATGAAAGAAATAGACAAATACGCATTTTCAGATAGATTCACACGTTATTATTTTAATGAATCAGACCGACTTTTTGTCAGTCTTCTGAACAGAGAGTTTTTGCATTTTATAAAGATCTATATGGAGCTTTCTTCCTTACCCTATGAAGAGCCTCCTCCTGATATTAGACTAAATCATCGAATCAGATTTCTGTATAGGTAATCAGAATTAGATCAAAGTAACGTTCTTTCTCAGTTATGTCCAGGCCACCACATCGACTCACATCAAAGTAATATTCAGAATTCTCAACGGGCCAGACAGACAGACTTTCAGCTTTGAAAATAACGTAAATCCAAAACGAACTCATTATATATTTTTTTACTTTAGATGTGTACTTGCTTAATGATAAGACTTAATCCTATGTCCAGAAAACATATTGGCTGGACTTTTAAATGTTTACGAAAAGGACATGTCTTCTAAATGGAATTATAGGATAAATATATCAGCAAGTCTTCGGCTCCTGGTTTACTAGTTAGCAAGCTGGAGTACCATTTTATTTTTGGTGAGTTCGATTCTCACTGTGCACCCATTATATCTGGTTTGTGCCACATATAAGCTTGGTAAGAATATTATCAATATATGACAGACTTCGATAAATTGCTTTAGGATACTTATTATAGTAATGGTATGAAAATTGATTTTTATTAGATTCATCGATTAATTAGATTTAACAGCATGTCAACTCGTCTGGGGTTATTTCATGCCTAGAGTTTAGGGATTTGTGTACATTATACCTTTATATTTATATCTATGTTTTTTGCACAGGGTTCTATGATATCAGATATTCCTATGTAATTTGAATGATGTGTTAACATCTATTTGACCCATAAATGGGACCTTAACAGATCTTCTTGACCCATAGATGGGATCCTAACGGACACTACTAGTCAAAGTGGACAATGGCAATGAAGAGGTACTCCATACTCCTCAGAACTCCAGAACTGGAGCATCACTACCAGATGCAGGCTCAGTGTTATACAAAGGATATCATCTGTCCGTGGTATAATGTTTATCGTCATATGAATTGGACGCGTCGACACGAGTTCAAATCCTGGACGTGGCTGATTGCATTTAACATAGCTCTAATACCCCTAGGAAACGTAAAAAGCCAATTATTCTCCTTTCAGCTATAGATAAATAGTTGGATAGACTATTCCTCTAGCTTTGGTTAGGCAACTATTCTAGAAGAAGGAAAACTCTGAATTCAAACCTGTTATACTCTGCTTAAAAATTGATATTGTCTCACATCTTTCCTGTGCGGAGAGGTTGGTAGATTCATAATAGGGATATTATCTTTATTTGTAGAATTGTCAACTTTTTATCATTTCTTTTATATCAATTTCAGTTACTTTTTATCGGAACACCTTACAATTTCATGAGTAAAACTGGTTAATATTTTATATGATAAAGCATTGTAAATCATAACTTATATTTTCTCCTTTTATCTTTTCAACACAAAGATTTAGACCGCCAAACAATCACCATTAATAAACTCATAGAACTTGATTTTTACAATTATATGAAGCAAGAGTTGTCTCTCTGGTGTTGTGGATAACAGACAGGCGAGCAACATAGTAATAAGCAAATTCAAACTCCAGTCGTATTGTTACGTTCAGCTTTCGACTATCCTTTAAAAAATTATGAACTCCTTATCCTCCGGATATGAGTTAAATAGTACCCCTACAGTTCTTCTACAAGAATAGTTTTGGCATGAAATAACCCAAGAAAGTTGATATACCTTAAAACTAGCCAACTATTATATTAAGCATTAGTAAATATAATTCTAAACTTTTGTAATATGGTTCTTGAGTTTTACAAACCGGAAGTACCAGTTTCACTTTTGTGTAAGGAAAATTGAAGTACCGTTTTTGATATTGTTGTTACATACTAACCCTCGACCGAGCCGTCAATCAAGAGATGCACCTGTGTAAATAGACCGAAGAAGAGCGGAAGCAGGTGGGCGCTAAGAAAGAATATAGACAGGGTACCCGCGGCCGTCGGTCAGTCGGTGACAGGAATGCCAGCGTGAGAACCAGCTTGTGGACCTAATGGAGGGGTACTCCACTTTCCCCAGAGCTTCATAACAGGAGTCTCACAATCAGATACAGATTAGGATTTCCCTTTTTGGCTGGTCTGACTACTGAGGATACTGTCGATATATTCTATAAGAAATTTAAAGTTAAATACTGAAAAGTTTACAAGATTACTATAAGCAGTTGTTCGTCCTACTCGTTTAACTAACAGATATAGAGACAGTTTTACCGACATTAAATGCCATTTACCGATAAATGGGATCGTCTTTGTATTCTTACAATGTCTTTCAATGAATCTGTCTTGAAATGAACGGAAATTCCGTTCGGTTGATTCCTTTAGCTTCAAAATGGCTACAAGATAATGAAGAGACGTCGAACCCACCACAGAACGAGCCAAATCCTATTATGAGAGGCAGATTCCATTGAAATACTCGTCCTTATTTTTTTTTTTTTTTCAACTTGTCTTCTATCAAATCTCAACACTGGGCATAATAGAACGTTTGATCCGAACTTCATCCGAAGAGCTGAATTACTTCTTTTTTTTTTTTGCTTTTTTTTTTGGATCAGATGAAAGGTGTTCGCGATTCTGTGTTATTCGTGCGTTGACACTTGTAAATCTCCTTCTGAAAAGAGTTTAACATTTTAAATAGAAAGCATCCTAAAAAAAAAAACAGACAAAGCTTGTTCTTTTTTGGGGGGGTTCAGCTAATTTTTCCTATGTGATAAACACTTAAATGCAAAGGGAGCCCCCATGCTGTTATGGTTAAAGTGCTTGACTGTTAGGTTTGTAATGTAATTGAAAGACTTATAAAAATTGAAATGGGGAAAAAATTAAAATGAGTGAATGAATAAATAAATTGAAATAATAAAGAAAGAAAAATGATAAACAATAGAGAAAAGAATTAATGACCAACTAAAAAAGATAAGGATACCACTGTTACTTATGTCAGTTATAAACCATTAATATGCCAAGGTTATTTGGATAACTTGAAGTTCAAATAGAGAAGAGTATTTCCTTTCAAGGAGTTAAAGTAATTAGCGAACAATTAAAATAACGCAAGCGCTCGTACAATACCATAACGATAACGGTTATATGGGTACGGAAAAGACTTTCCAATCAATAAAGCAGAAATATTTTCCCATGTCTTTTTAGGAAAGTTGATGAACATGTGCATAGCTGTATTCCGTGCTAAACAAGAAATCGAAATTCTCTTTGACCACAAGAGTTTACTACTTTAAAAAAATAATCCAGGAATTAATATATCGTGTCCTTCATAGATATTAACAATGGATTGTGCAAGTGTTTTCTGGTCCCTAATTAGGAAGCAGGGAGGTCAGTCACCAATTAATAGAAGAGATGTTACCTAGATTTTGTGCTCCGCTCCAGTTAGTATCTGATAAGTGTTGTGGCCCCGGAAAGGGTCACTAATGAAAACACAAACACGGATATTAAATAACAGATTATATTACACAAGAAAGAGTTACATAGAAAAGGTAAGAAGTCTCGTACTGTTCGGACAACACCGATATTGATCTGCCTCTGGCAGCGAAATCTCTAGTACCAATAACGGTGAGAAGAGTCCATTATGGTAAGATGGGTGAGGCTCCCACAACAATAAGTGACCTAATGGACCGGTGGATATAAACAGAATTATGAAGAGAACTCTAGAAAACATCTCGTGACTACTTCATTTTACCACCTCCTGATTAAATGTAAGGTAGAAAAACTTCACAGAACTATGAACGATATTTTAGCAAAAAAAAAAAAAAAAAAAACAGGGATAACGAGCGTTTCTGGGATCAGTACATCAATCAGATTCTTGCAGTCCTTCGATTCAACGAGATTGAGACCACGAAATTCTCACCGTTTTATCTAGTGGATGGTAGAGATGTTATATTGAAGGTTCGTCAACTATATTATGGAGAGGAGTATCATGAGATAGCCCTCAAGGACGTAATGTAAGGAAAGCAAAGCGATGTCAATCAGATTGGCTGGATAGAAAAACCAAAGGTGTTGACTTTAAGGTAGGGGATTTTGTTGGTTTGGTTTGGTTTGGTTTGTTGGGTTTTAAGGCATATCAACCTTTGTAGGTTATTTAACGCCAAATCCATTTTTATGTAAATAATCAGTTCTATTTAAAACAATTCAGTTTAGCATGAGTACATAATTTAATTGCCAAAAACATTTCTATTTCAAACTAGTTAAGCAGTTATATACAACAATTCAGTTTAGTGTAAGTACAGTTTCAATGTCAAAAACAGTTCAATTTCGAATAATTCAAAAGCACGAAGTTTAAATGTAAGTAGAGTTTATTTGTGAAAACATTTATATTTCGAGCTATTCAGTTTAGTCAAGCAGTTCTAATTCAGCTAATTCAGTTTAGTATAAGTACAGATTTTGCTTACACACAGTTACATGTCAAAACAGTTCTATGTTAAACAATTCATTTTAGTGTAAATACAGTTTCAATGTCAAAAACAGTTCTATTTCCAATAATTCAGTTTAGCATAAGCACGCAGTTTCAATCAAGGTACGCTTTAATTGCCAAAACATTTCTATTTCAAACTATTCAGTTTAATCAATTAATTCAGTTTAGCATAAGTATGCTGTTAGTTCTATTTAACCTGTAGATAGGACCCTTATCATGTGCTATTACTCCGAGCCAGAGTGGACCTGGGAGCGATGGCAATGAAGAGGTACTCTGCATTCTCCAAAGCTCCAGCATTGCTGGAGCGTTACCATCAGATTGTTTAGTGTCATATACAGAACACTCGTTGGGTGGGGTCTTACCCCTCTACAGAGAAGCAGTCGGTGTATTCTACAGCCCCAGCCGACTGGTCAAGGGGATTTTGTTTACAACAGGAATCACTATAAACATGAAAAATTAAATAAAAGATGGCAAGCAAATAATATAGTGAGAGAAAAAACTGGCCCTGTGTCATATCGAATAAAAAAAATCTGTTGGCAAGCATAGTAATAAAAGACAATGCCAAGCATCTACGTGACGCAAACGTTTACAAATGGGATATACCGGATCTTCGGCGACCAACGCAAAAGTTCACAATGGTCGCACCTGTTCATTCTGAATCTTCTGAGGCTAACTTGGACAGTGAAGAAAATTATATAAATTTTAAAAGTCAGCATCAAAAATAAAACGCCGTGAATAAGAGTGATATCCCAATGATGGAACGACTAATGGCTATGAGAGAAAGTCAGACATATTATAACAATAAAGATGACAGAAGCCTGGATAAGACAAGTGGAGATAACGAGGAAAATATGGAAATATGTCATAACAGAAAGCAAAGAAAAAAACGTAAAATAGATAACAAAAAGAAAGTGAATGATAGTGATAGAGATAAGCAAAATCCAACCCAATTGACAAGGAAATCTGATATTACATCAGACAGTAATAGTGAGGGAGTGACAACTAGACTGAGGGAAAGAAGTCACAAAAGGATGCCTCTTGGGGGAAGGTAGTTAAAGAATGATATTCAAGGTGAGGAAATGTCAACACAATTTTTACGCGATAGACTTTTAGAATTATCGTGAGGAGAGTATGTAACATAATTGAACGGCTTATAGAAAATTAAAATTGGAAAAAAAAAAGAAAAAGCCGACAGTGTACGAACGGCCAGTTAACCTCTGAGTGAGTCAAGCTAAAGCACTTATTGTAGGTCAGCCAGTCATGTCTGAATGAACGGGGTTGCCAAATTTTCTGTACAGGTGTGGAACCAGCGAAATGGTATATGCTCCTCCCTCCCAGACAAAACTAGCGGAAGTAAAAGGGCGACTCGATTTTGAATGAAAGAATTTGAGTGACCGGCGAGGAGAGAAGTTTTATCCAGAGAAGTCGCATCCTTTTAAATAAAAAAAATATTAACCTCTCTTTCCTTCTCTTATCGGACAACTCACGGTTGCGAACCAGCTATAAAACCCCAAAGAAAAATATTAAAATGTTCGTGTTGTTTTTCTCTTTCAACCTTCGTGCCCTCTGACATATGCCTTAGCAACCACGTGGCATAACTGTCCCTCTAACTACTTACGCCTACGACTACATTACACGTTCACCTTTGGACTAATACATTTAGGAAAGTTATGAACCCCCTATTTCCCCAGCACTGGGCTACATAGTACCACTGCCGTTCTTTTACAAGAATAGCTTCGGCATTAAATTACTCACAAAAATTGGTATGCCATCAATTAAACAAAACAAAACCAACCTTTAATGCATGCTAGAATGTGACGTAAAATTTTAGATATAAGCTTTTTAATATAAGATATGCATCATTTCTTCAAAATAGTTATAGAATATGTCAATATGTCACTTAGCCAGTTCTAACTATAACCAAATTATTTTTACGATCGCTTTCATAACTATTGTCACTTTATTTCACTGATTTTTCATTATTTTTTCATATTTCACATATTTATACATCAATCGAACTCAGTTTCTTTATATCAATCAATCAGTCTGCATATTTCTAATTCTGTTCATATATGTTAATCTTCCTGAAATGATATGCCATAACACACACATACACATGTGCACACACACAAACACACACATACACACACAGATATATATATATAGGTATTATTTGATCAAGCTAAACCGGAGTTGGAAGTAATTCCATCGGAAAAAGAAAACTATTCCTGATAAAGAGCTCAATGTCAAAGACATTACAGAGCAATAATTTCATTAAGAAAAACAAACCGGGCACATTAAGATTATAAATTTATTTCCATCCTGTTACGTGTTTTTGAATTTTTCAAAAACGCGTAACAGGATGATCCTAATGTGACCGGTTTGTTTTTCTTAATGAAATATATATATATATATATATATATATGTATATTCCTATATTGAAATTAGTATTTTCACAGTTCTGTAAAAACTTAAGCGCTTGTATATTCAGTTGAAAAAAAAGCTGAAGTGATCAAGAAGAAAGTACTCGTGGCCTTGAGACTAACATGTTGGCTTTGACATTGTAGTAAGTGAGTAAAAAATCCAATAGTTCAATTGCGTTCACCTTCGGACTAATAACCTTTGGAAAATTATGAACTTCCTCCTCTCCCTAGCAACGGGTTAAATAGCACTACTACTGTTATTCTGCAAGAAGGGCATTAACTAACCCACGAAAATTGATGTGCCATTAAACAAAGAAACAACCCAAAATCTAAAGTGATCAAACATTATCATCATCATCATCATATCGTGCTGGCAGCACGGATATCCCTGACCCTCTCTCGCCACTCCTCCCTATCGTTCATCGCCCTAGGTAGGTCTTCAGGACAACAACCTGTATCCTCACATAGCTGCTGAATGTACGTTCGTGCTGGTCGTCCTGCTTTTGCGCGGCCATGTGTGGGGATCCATAAGAGTACATCTCTTATGAGTTCATCTCTGCTTCTCCAGCAATGTCCTGCATGTCTGGTTCGTCTAAGAAAAATTTGGCGAATCTCACCTGATGATCGATGTGATGAAACTTTTTTAATATATATATATATATATACACACATCACACCGGGCAAAAATTATGGAATTATCACACTTAGATTATGTTAACCGTGTTTTTTAGCCGTAAAAATAAGAAACAACAGATGTAAAACTTTACTTTTATTTAATAGCTAAACATTCTGTTATATAAAATTATCTTAAACAAACTAAATTATTTAAATGAATGGATAATTTTTTCCAGCACCCCATTTAATATATTTAATGCTATTTTTTTAAAGTTTGCTTAAGGAATATTCTATTTTCAACTATTATAGAAAATGTTTTGTGTGTTGTCTGTTACTAGTATATTTACTGCTAAATAAAAAATTATATCAACATTCTCTGAGTGTAACGATTCCATTGTTTTTGCCTGAGAAGTATGTATAAATATATAATTAAATGTAGGAAAGTAGAGGGCGCTACTAGTTTACCAACGTAAATGTGCGAGCAGTATATCAATATTAATGATATAGTCTGCAATATCTATTAATTAACAGAACTCAATGTAAGTCATCATCATCATATCGCACTGGTAGCACGGATATCCCTGATCCTCTCTCGCCACTCCTCCCTATCGTACATCGCCCTAGGTAGGTCTTCAGGACAACATCCTGTATCCTCACATAGCTGCTGAATGTACGTTCGAGCTGGTCGTCCTGCTTTTGCGCGGCCATGTGTGGGGATCCATAAGAGTACATCTCTTATGAGTTCATCTCTGCTTCTCCAGCAGTGTCCTGCATGTCTGGTTCGTCTAACTTGAATAGTTTTCGTGATAGGGGGCAGGTGGCCGTACAGTTGGTGTCTTGTGGGGTGTTGCTGCCAGGACTTGTTCAGGATTGCACGCAGCATTCTTGTGTAATTGCCATCTAGCTTCTTCTCCAGTCGTTTTGTTACCGTCCATGTAGTGCATCCATATAGCAGTATCGATGTGACCGCTGCCTGGAAGAAACTGCGTTTCATTTTATCGGTTAGGTCTGATTTCCATATAATCGATAGCCTAATGATAGCTGCCCATGCTTTCGTTAACCCCGTTTCGATGTCCTTTTCTGTTGGTTCGACGCTGCTTCCTTGGTACGTGAATTTGTCTACTAGTTTAAGTGGGGTTCCTTCTAGAGTGGAGATGTCCCCCGTTTGGTTATAGCACATATATTCCGTTTTGTGTGCATTAACATAGAGGCCTATGCTTGCTGCTGCTCGTTCCAAACTATGCAGAAGTGTTTCGGCTTGGTCAGGTGTATTTGCCAGTATCGCTATGTCATCGGCGTAGTCGGCATCGGTAATTGTTGTTGCGGGGTATCTTCTGCTTCTTTTCTTCGTCAGTTCGAAGCCATTCTCTTTGATTTTGTCAATCGATGTTCTAAGTACGTAGTCAAGACAAATGATAAAGAGGTACGGGGCCAGCGTGTCCCCTTGTAGTACTCCTGCTACAATGTCAAAGTATTCTGTGTCTCCATCCGGTGATCGTACTTTTACTTTAGTGTTTCTATAGAGAATCGTTATTGCCGCTACGGTTTCTTTAGGTATGCCGTACGCTAGTAGGATTTGTTCCATCTTTCCTCTGTGAATGGAGTCGAAAGCCTTGGTAAAGTCGACAAATATTAATGTCGCTTGGAGGTTCTTTGCCCGTACACCTTCAAGGATTCTGCGGATGGTTAATATTTGTGAGGTCGTGGATCTATTTCTTCGGAAGCCATTTTGGTTTTTTCTAAGTATGTTGTCGATTTCGGGTTCTATTCGGTTTCGTAGTAGGGCATTGTAGATTTTGGCAGCAATGGATGTAAGTGTTATGCCTCGGTAGTTTTTGGCTAATCCGAGAGCCCCCTTTTTAGGGAAGGGGAGTATGCATCCCTTCATCCATCTATCTATCGGATTTTGATTGTATACTGCGTTGCAGTGTCGGAGCAGTATGTCGTCGAATTGTCTGGTCTTCCATACTTCCGGGGGAATTTCGTCCAGCCCTGCAGCTTTCATATTTTTAATTTTTCTGAGAACCGAGTCGAGTTCTTCTTGTGTGAACGGTCCTAGTTTAATGTCTAATTGTTTGCTAATTATTCTGGTGATTGGTTCATGCGTTATTTTTGGTGGGTTTCCAAGTAAGTTTTCGAAGTGCTGTTTCCACAGTTTTATTCTTTCTTGTTGGTTTGCTGCTTTCAGTTTTGCTTTGGCTGTGTTCTTTCTTCTGCTCACTTCGTTTATTGTTTGCCAGGCTATTCTAGATTGTCTATCTTCCACCGAGTCTCTAATCTTATCTATCTGATTTTGAATGTATTTTGTCTGTTCCTTTATATATATGCCTGCTAATTAATATTGTGCCGTTTTTAGTTTTAAGGCATTTGTGTTTGTTGGGTTTTTTCGATAGTTTTTGGAGGCTGTTTTTACTAGTGCACGTTTTTCTCTCACCGCTAAAGTTTCCCATGGGACTCTATATTTAGTTTTAATTTTTGTTGGAATGTATTTTGCTACTGCCTCGAGGTGTGCATTGACGAAATTTTCGTATTCGCCGTTTGGTGTACTTTTTTCCGTCTTTTCTTGTAGTGTTTCGAATCTGTTTCTTAATTCTAATACGTATTTATCTCTTATATCTTTCTTGTTTAATAGGGCCCAGTCATAGTGTTTGGTGGTCGCTGTTCGTTTGGCGTTTTTTTCGCAGGCTTAACCGTATTTTCGCCGTGACTATTCGGTGATCGGTGGACACACCCTCAAAAGAGGAGTATGCCTCGCAATTCAGTGCACTATTTTTCCATTTCTTGTTTATAAGGATGTAGTCTATCTGAGCTTTAGTATTGTTTGCGTATGTGTATGTCCATAGTTTGCCCTCTCTTTTTTGGTAGTTTGTATTGAGGCATGCTAATCTATTTTCTATCATGAAATCTGTTAGATGTTGCCTATTCCTATTTGACGTGTTGTGGAGGCTGTATTTGTTGTTTCCGTTTTTCCCGATTTGGGCATTCATGTCTCCACCAATGACTAACATGTTGTGTTTCGGGATGCTACGCACTAATGAGGATAACTCATCGTAGAAGGTGACTAGTTCAGTTTCTTCACTAACATTGGTGGGGCTGTAGCATGAGATGATTGTTGCTCTGGGGTTCCCGTTAAATGTAGCTGCCATCATTCTAGGTTGTATTTTCTCAACGCTATTAAGCGTTTTTAATGCTCTAGGTCCTATAAGTAATCCTACCCCTCCTACTGCGGCGTTGACAGAGTTTTTCCATGCGGATACAGTGGCGAGCGACCAGCCATTGCCAGTTTCGTGATATTTGATATCTTCGGTGTGCGTGTATCTGTGTTCTTGTATGCATATTATGTCAATCTTAGCTCTGGTAGTTGTCCTATTCTATTTAAGGTTCTTACGTTAAATGTGGCTATTTGTAGTGTTTGCTTGCATTTTAGTAGTTTTGATTGTTTGAGCTCTGTAGCTGATTTTTCGAACACTGAGGCCAGGGCTCCAACCTCAGCAGAACGCGCCCCTTTTTTACCCGCGCGAAGAGCGATGCGGTTTGTGTATGTGGTTTGAGTGTGGGTCATGGTTATCTTTCGATGGCTGTTTTATTCTCTTCTATAGAAGCCACTCTTATAGAGGAGCAGCAGTAGTTCCCCGATCGAACTAACGATCCTGAGCGTAAAGTCGTCAAACTCACGTCCAGGACCCGTTTAGGTATTGAGTTTGGTCATCCATGGGTTTATTAAAATACCTTTACGTATATCATGCTGCTTCCCATGTGTACGCAAAAAAAAAAAAAAAAAAAAAAAGAAAGGGGGGGGTAATTTTAGTTTAAGTTTTAAGTTTTAACTTAGTTAAAGTCCAACATTAAGGTATTTTCGTATGACTTTCACTGGTACTGACTTGCTTTTTTTGCTATATTGGGACTTTTCCGAGGCTTTATTTATTTATCTTTTCTTTTTTTTTTTTTTTACTACAGTTGGGAACCTAGCAGGCTTCAGGAATTACAGAGCTTAAAAAATTTTTTTTTCTTTCTCTTAGGGGGGGTGCTGTGGTAGCATTAGGTGTTTTAGGCTTTTTCTTTTTCTTCTAAACTACTGTTAGGGCTTTCTTTACGAATTTTTAAATTATATTATAGAAGAGATTCAAAAACATTCTGCCTTGTTCGCTGACATTGGAAAGACTAACATCAATTTGGCTTTATAGTAGAGTAAGCGTGTCTTTACATTTAAAACGCATAGTTTAAGCATTATTTCACAAACAAAATACAGCATAACATTTTGTAAAATTCAGCATTTTAAATTGATAGGACTTAAAGACATACTGACCAATATTGACATATTTCTTCCACTTGGCTCCTGAGTTCAAATGCTTCTTCTTCGTTTTGACTTTTATTTACTACTGAAATTTTAGGTAGCTTTGGAGGCGGTCTACTGGTGGGGGGAATTCATTTCATTTTTTTTTTTTCTTTTTCCCTTTCTCTTGGTGGGGGCTATGGTAGCATTAGGTGTTTTAGGCTTTTTCTTTTTCTTCTAAACTACTGTTAGGGCTTTTAGTCTTTCCAAATGTCGAATATGGAAATTTATGGTTTTGGTAATAATCTAAATCATACGATAGAATAGTCAAAATCTGTTCTCTTAATATGAGATAAATATAATGTGGGTAAATTCTTTACAACCTCAAATGCGTGTATATATCATTTACCCTCCTAATAATGATTTTTTTTTTCTCTTTTTTATGCATGTACTATGTTATCTCTATTTTATTTAATGTTTTTAAATTTTAAAAAATATTCCCCGGAATTTCGTTTAGTCTCTGAGACCGTGGAAATATGTTAAAATGGATTATCAACACAATGTGTGTAGTTTTTTTTTTCTTTCTACATGGAACCGTCTCTTTTTGTACATTTAAATGGTTCCTCGTTCTTAGCACACACAAACACTTTTATCCTCAAGCTCAAACCACAAAAAAAAAAAAAAATGAATCAAGAAATTCTTTCGACTTTTAATGGGGTTTAAAAAATCCGCCACCCTAACATCTACCACGTGTTAGGACAGTCTTTGCTTCTCATTAGATAATCTATCGAGTCTGATAACCTCGGCAACTCCTGGTTAACTGCTGTTTTCTGTCTGGAGAGCTAGATCAAGCATATCTTTTACAGTAAGCCCACTAGGCAAGATGTTGAACTTTGTCAACTCTTCTTTCTTCCGGTAGCTGGGTTTTTTGATAATTATCTATTCGTAACCTTGTTCCATTCGCTTTCAATGTTATAATTACATGAAATGTGAAGAATTGAATAAAACAAGATTTTTGCTGAGTTACCGAAAGAATATTATGTTCAAGACAGTAATAAATTTTCTGTACGATTATGTCATCAAAACTAAAGAAAATTCTTTCCTTTATTAAATTTATTATTTGGCATTAAATATAAGTCAAATATTGCTAAAATACCGCTTATGATACTATCTTAAATGTTGCAATTTTCTCGAGAAGGTACCAACTAATAAATTTGGCATAAGGCTCCAGTTACACAGTTGGGAGCTAAATTGGTCTTTTTCGTAGATATCTGGACTGAAAGTTGCAAATTCGTCAAAAGACATAATAAGCCATACAATGGGCACAAACGTGGGGCATACGATTAGGTTTCCAGACTTTTTTGTACAAGCATTTAAAATTGTCGTAAACTCTTGAAAATCGGGTATGTTATTGCTATTGTCACGTGGTCTACCACTGAGAGGAGAGAAACAAGAAATTTCCCCTACCCCTCCGTGTTTGAATTGACAGGCCCCAAAGGTTGACCGTTAAAAGAGGAAATTAGAATGTAGGTCAAGCTATCTGTATTCCATAACCTTACCCGGGTGGATAGAGAAGGAGAATAGAGGTCATGATAGTAGCCCGAATGAATCGCCTGACAGGGGGAGGAAGAAGAAAGAGGCCAAATGATTGGCCAGAACCCTAAAGCCGGAAGTAAAATCCTTTTCGTCAGAGGATATACGAATCAATAATTCAGTTTGAGGACGGAGATCGCCGTGAGAGGATGGGTGATCTGATGCCACAACTCCGGGCGAAGAAGCGGAGCGGAGGTTCAGGACAGCAGTTGGCGTGACAAGATGTATTGAAACTGTCGCTGAAACTCCGGAGAAAAGCGGAAAGAATTTTGGACAAGAAGATAACCGGTGCCTTCAAGCCAAGCTCCACAGAATCCCGCCAGCCCGTTAAAGAAAATACTCTGCGAAGAAACCCGTTGAAAAAGCTAAGTAAACCATAAAGCCGTTTTCTCCCTCCACCCTTCCTAAGTATTGCAATTGTATGCCCTCTCTCTCTCAATTTAAAGAAAGAAGCATAAAGAACTATATGCATGAAGAAAAGAAGAGAAATAGATTGAAAAGATTTATTTCATGAACTCTAAACATATGAGTGGACGTTGCTACCTTTTCAAGGTTCAAGAGAAAAGACAGAAAAGAGAGAAAAGAAAAGGAAAGAAAGACATTGTGTTTAAGTCTTCTATGCTAGTAATATAGCCGGCGCCTTAATTATTTGCTTGTCCGCACGTATTAAAATCGTGTTATATTTTAGGGGTAAGAAGACGAAGTGGTCTGGTGGGTATGTGTAACGTAAAAAATGGAAACCCCTTGCCAGTGGCGGTCAGTCTAGCCCCAATTTAACCCGCACATTATCTGCCAGTTCCCATATGCCCGAAAAGGGACTCTTAAGTAGGACTTATTTCAAGTGCCATACGGCCCCGACTTCACACGTACGAAAAATAAACTCCCGTCCCGTTCTGGGATGAATATTTTATGCCACGTCACACTATACATATTATGAGATGACTGACCAATTCCTATAATTTTAGGTTCAAATGAACAGCTATAGCATCAATTGGAATACACCCTACCTACTAAAGCCTGATTGTCACAGCTGGTGAATTTCAAAAATGCAATCTGGACGCAAGGAAGAACGATATGCAATAAAATTCTGTTTTAAACTTGGAAAAAATGCCACAGAAACGTATGGAATGCTTCAGACTACTTTTCGACCATCTTTCATGAATCGAGCATCAGTTTTTGAGTGGCATAAGAGATTCAAGGAAGGCAGGGAATCTGTTAGGGATGGTGAGCGGTGTGGGAGGAGTAAGGAAGTCAATAGACCAGAGTTGATTGGCCAAAGGGTTAAGGTTAGGGTTACTATGTTGAGGTTTTAAGGAATTCAGGAAGAGATTCCTAGGGAAGAGGCCATCACTCTTCAAATCGGCTCAGTGCCATTTCCACCAGGACAATGCACCAGTCCACAACTCCATCCTTGTCACAGACTATTTGACCAAGATGAGCATCAACACAGTTCCTCAACCTCCCTATAGTCCAGACCTTGGTCCCTGTGACTTTTGGTTATTCCATAAGCTCAGAGGCTGTCGTTATGAGACAATTGAATAGATGAAAGAGGCTGTAACGAAGGTCATTGACACGCTCACACAAGAGGACTTCTATGGGGCCCTCCATAAGTTTTTGGAACGGCACAACAATTGCATTGCAGCCGGAGGGGATTACTTCGAAGGGGACTAGAGTTTCATGTGTGTACTATCATAAAAAGTGCCCATACGAAAAAAGCCTGGAAACTTATTTAAAGATCCTCGAATTTATAGGTCGGAACTTCCGAAGGAATCATTTTATGATTGAACGAATTTGATATTTATCAGACTTTTTATCCGCGTAAGACCATAAAAAATTTTAATTAAAACACAAAGTAAAAAAAACAACAACTGGGGAGCAGTATCAATAACACATGTCAGTATAAAAAACAATGAAATGAATGAACAAACTTTAACGTGGATTTTTAGTTCTTATGATAGAATTATACATATCATAATAAAATAGTAATATTGACAACTACTTTAATCAGGATCAAGCAAATAAAACCAAGTTCTGCCTCTAAAGCCTGGGCTCTTTTATATTATCAGAAAAGGTAACTTCTGTTGTTCAATGTTTCTCTATGGAAGCTCCCATTACTTAATGGGACGTTTCATTTCGACTCTACAATCATGTAATTGATATTTATACTCAAAATCAACATTAGAAATTTTAAAGAAAATTTGGATTATGAATGTTTCCCAAAAGACCTCGACAGAACTTAAAAAAGATACTATATCGGTCCTTGTTATATATATATATATATATATATATATATATATATATATATATATAAGTAGTATCTTTTACCTCGGCGTTTTTATATTTCCAGAAAATTTCAATGTTTTTATCCTCAAAATATGCATTTTTGAGAGGTCTTGCCTATCTTTTTAAAAGTAAAATTTTATTGAAATAGTCATGAAAATATATTTTTAAACCTTTCAGTGAAAAAAATTAGCGACAGGGAGTGCCTGTGGCATAGTGGCTGACGTGCCGGGTTGTGACATCGTAGTAAGCGCCTTCAAACTACAGTCGAACTATTTCGTTCACTTTTGGGCTAATACCCTTGGGAAAGGTATGAACCCCATATCCCTCATGCTGTGGGTTAAATAATACCAATACTGATCTTCTACAAAAATGGCTTTGGCATTAAATTACCAATGAAGGTTGATATGCCATTAAACATATAAACCAAATTAATCCAAACAAAACATTTTAACATTAATGGAAACTATGGGGATATATTATCTTAAATCAGCATCAGTCAGAGCACTGACTGCTAAGAGAGAGACAGAGATTTACCACTTTTTATTGACAAATAACATTTGCAGAACTGATACTTCTGTTTTTCCTTACATAATGGTGGAACTAGTACTTCAGGTTCCTTAAAACGTAAGAACCAAATTACAACAGTAAATGTTTATAAAGAAGAAAGATAAAATTACAAATCTCGTAAGTGCTAAGAAATCAAAGTTAAATCAGAAGTAATTAGTTTAAATATAACATTTCAAAAGTGTAGAATTCAAGTAACCTTGAAAAAAGACAAATTACAGAAATAAAACGAAAAAAAAAATTGACTTGTACTATCCTACTTCTTTCTAATAATAGCTGCTTTTTTATTGCAACTCGCTCGGATCACCACTTCCTGGAAAGCGAGCAACAGTTCACACCGGAAACAAAAGTAAATTGTAAGCTCCCAATGTGCATTGCTGTTCCTCGCTATTCGTGAGGTGATAATCCAGGTGAGTTGTGATAAAAAAAAATCAACTTGAATAAGAAAAAAAAAAAAAAGGATAATACGAGTCAAAAATATTAATAAGTGTTATTGATAGAACTTCATCTCCAAAATAAAAACACAATGAAGGGAGCAAAAACTGGAATTAATTACGTTTATATCATATTTTTATAAAGCCAACCTCTGCTTTATTGATAAGGCTTAGAATATGTTGACTGTGGATTGTATAGCCATTATGATATCATTCCCAACAGTAATGTAATATAATGGCCGAGGGATTTCGTTTTATATATCTTGCCTTTGGATTTAGTTTGGCCGAGAACCTTTCGGCTCAGTGCATAGGTTAGTTAGGTGCAAACATGAGCGCAAGTGTTCATGCGCGTGCGGAGCGGACGTATCATTCAGAGATATCACAATAAGAATCCCAGATAGAGGATACGACCAGGGATGTGAGTGATGTGACGCACCGGAAGCGTGGGCTGAGATTTGAGAAAAGTCAGTGAGTTGAGTCTTGCCGTCAGAAGAAGAAGGGTGACTTTCGCTTGCTCACCGAGGCCTTGTGGCGGGTGCCACACGTGTTGGGGGGGGGGAGATGAAAAAACCAGCATAGAAAGATTGTGCCTCTCTCCTTATGTCGAAAAACCTTTTAACTCAAAGTTAATAAAAAGTTTCGTACCTGAACTAAGAAGTCGTAAGTGTTTTTCGTGTTTCGAGATTCCAATGTTCTATATATATATATATATATATATATATATATATATATATGAGTTATGAACGCTTTACGTACTAGTATGAATATGTCTATTTCACGTATTCATATCTAGCTACGTAACAATAATACAATTACATATACAAATACATGCGGACTCTGTCGTTTCAGATACAAACGGGTTTATTAATTCCTAGCTTCGATCCATGGCGACACGATGAAAGAGAGACAATTCTTAAGTCTTTGCTAACCATACTTTGCTGACCCCACCCCAACGCGCGGCGCATCTTGTGATTTTTAAGATCTCAATTCATCTCCGCCGGTCGAGATCCGAAAAACTCAGCCGCATGCCTCAACGGTTGAAAACCCAACTAAAACTCTCCAACGGTCGAATACCCAACTGACGTCTTTTTAAGATCCTCAAATTCTCAGGACCATATCTTCTGGGCATGACTTCATCCACACTCCAGCACCATTTCCTGTCTGGGGGTTTATTATGACAAATGATGATTGTCATATCCTTTGTGCGCGAGCGTAAAACTACACCAAATGACAAAGAGACTCGAATAATTCAAAGCCTTACCAAAATCTATGATAAAATATAATTAAGAAAAAAAGGATTAATATAAAAGAAATCATTCCTTAATTATATAACACTGTGTCTCTTGTTGAGGATTAAGACCCACCAAAAAGGGGGGGTAGTCGATATGACATTAAACTGCATGTGATGGTGATGTTCTTGTTCTAGAGATCCGATGAATGTGGAGTACTTCTTCATTATTATTACTTCCAGCTCCACTCTGATCCGGAGTAGAAGCACCTGTTAGAGTCCAATCTCTGAGTCAAGTAGATAAAAATTATTCGTATTCGGGTAAAAACAGAAAATTCTTAAGAAACAACTTTACAAAAATGTACATATGATTGTACAATTAATGTGACTCCTTAATCTCCAGGAATGAATTAATCCTCAATGAGTTGACATGCCATTAAAATCAACGAATAAAGAGTGCCTGTAGAAGCAAATTCATCTATCAGTCAATCAATAATGATTTCAAATCTTACTGATTACTCTGTTATAACTTGTTACCCAATTTTGACGGCCTTTTACCAGACTAAGGTAAACTATCTGAAGGTGTTAAACAGTTAGATTAACAAACTATTGTGGCCAAACAAATCTAGCTACATTCATCACTCAGTTAAAGTACATTTTGGAAAACCTTATCGTATCATGTCCAGTTATTAATAGTAGTTGACATTAATTAGCAAAAAGGATTTTAAAATACATTTTTAAAAGTTTCTTGAGGTAGTAGCAAATTTTAAATATGGTCTCGTATTTCTAACTTATTATAAAGAATTCTATTCTCAATTGGTACCTTATTATAAGACTTGCAAACTCATCTGGTAGTTTAACTGATTCAAATTTTACTGGATACCCTATCATGATGGCTTCGTACCAGACTAAGGTAAGCTGAGTAAATATCAGAAATGTTAACTCAGTCAACAAAGTACTCTGGCAATTTATCGTTAAAGATTATGATTCTCACTGAGTACGTTATCATAAGACTAAGTTAAGTTTAGGCATGTCTGAAGTTGTAATCGTGAAAGTTGCTAAGCGCCTCTCGTGTACTTTAATGATTGATTGATAGATTTTAATGAGTGGGTTTTTTTATGAGTTGAGGTTAAGGAATCGCATCCATTGTACGTTTATATTTACATTTTTGGCTTGTTGTTTCTTAAAAGAGGTTTTGCACACGGTCCAATCAAATACGAATAGTCTTCAAACATATCTATTTGACCGATCGATGGGACCCTAATAGCTACTAACAATCCGAGTCAATGTTTATTGTTATTTTCTTTGCAAGTGATTGCAGATTATATCACCTGAGTTGATCTATAGGGAAAATTCTTCAACAGCCACCTTGAACCAAACCAACAAACATCATAGAGATCATTGTAGTTGACATTTGTATCTCACAAGCCATTCACAACAAAAATCGACCGTCGCCGAATGCCCCAAAATATCTATGAACAAACACTTGTGCCTATAAGCGGAAATGTCCTACGGTTTTCTGGATGTTAGCATTTCTTAACACCTTAAAGAATCGAATTGTCACGTTTTTCATTATGATACAAGGAGTTTCTGCGCTTTCAATCTTGCCAAGAAAAGATTCTTCATCTTCTCTGACTTTTTTCTTGTTTTCAGCTCATTATTTATAACGAAATAACAAACATGACGTGCATAGTTTTATCTAAATTGAGATTATTATTGCTATTATTTTGCGCTTTGTGAGTTAGCTGGTGGACTTTCACAAGAATCTAAGTGACAGCAAGTTTCCTCAGGTCTTCAAGATTCTTCTGAGAATTCTTGTCAATCTTAAAATTGCTGAGGTCTAAATTGTCTCGATTCTTCTTCCGATTTCTGTTCTAATCCCCTTTCCAATCCTTTCGGGATGTTCCAAGTGCACTTATTACAATTGGTATTACGCTCATCCGAATGCTTCAGAGTTTTTCAGTTCTCAGCCAAAGTTCAAGTATTTTTCTATCATTTCTCTTTCTTTTATTTTCTCTCGGAGATTTGCTGGAACGGCAAAATCCAATAGATGACAAGATCTTTTTTTTATCTTTTTTCTTTGTTAATTCGCACTATGTCTGGTTTTCGGGTAGAAATTGGGAGATCATTTTTGGATCTCAAAATCCCTGAGAATTTTATGCACCTCGTTTTCTTGGAAGGACACTGGTTTGTTTATTTATCATTAAATATTATGGACAAAATGGATCACCTTTCCCATCCAGTCGTGCTTAGTTAAGTACTTTTCTACGCTAGTTTGCTGCATTCGCTTAAAATGTGATTAATCATTTCATCTCTTTCTACACAATTATTCGCAATAGAATAGTTACTACACTTGCTATTCAGTTGCTATCAATGAAACAGAATTTCTTTGTAGCATTTTATGAGATAGATAGATAGATAGATAGATAGATAGATAGATAGATAGATAGAATCAGAGTGAGATAGATAGATAGATAGATAGATTCAGAATGGTTTGGTTTGTTTTGTTTTATGGCATATCAACTTTTGTAGGTTATTTAACGCCAAATCCATTTTTATGTAAATAATCTGTTCTATGGAAAACAGTTCAGTTTAGCATAAGTACACAGTTTAATTGTCAAAAACATTTCCATTTCAAACTATTCAAGCAGTTATATGTAATAATTCAGTTAAGTGTAAATACAGTTTTAATGTCGAAAAACAGTTCTATTTGAAATAATTCAGTTAAGCATAAGCACGCAGTTTAAGTGTAAGTACGGTTTAATTGTCAAAAACGTTTCTATTTCAAGCTATTCAGTTTACTCAATTCATTTTAGCATAAGTATGCTGTTAGTTCTATTTAACCCATAGATAGGGCCCTATCAGGTGCTACCACTCCGGGCCAGAGTGGACCTGGGAGTGATGACAATGAAGGGGTACTCCGCATTCACCAAAGCTCCAGAACTGCTGGAACCTCACCATCAGATTGTTTAGTGTCATATCCAGGACACTTGTTAGGGGGGTCTTACCCCTCTGCAGAGGTGTAGTCAGTGTATTCTACAAAGAATCAGAATGAGATAGATAGATAGATAGATAGATAGATAGATAGATTCAGAATGAGATAGATAGATAGATAGATAAGGAGCAACTAAGTATTAGTTCTATTTTTAGTAATGATTCTCATAAATGTGTCCTCAATTTTGGGTCATTCCATATTTTCCTTTTCATGGCTTCGAAAAACTGAGACATTAATTAAAATAATTTAATCTAGTTTGATAAGGGTATATTCTCTAAAGACAGAATGTTCAGCTTTTAAGGCAAAATAATTTGCGTCTGATTTGTTATTAGTTTATTTACAGCTAAATAAGAACAAATGAGGTAAATATTCTCTAAATATGCCAATACCATAATTTTTGCCAGTTGTAGTAACCTTTTATAAAAATTGGTAAGGGTTTACTTATCTATTGGCGATACTGTATTGCTAATCTTGACAAGAATCATTTAAATCAGATATCAAAATAAGACTAATTAAGCTTCTACTTCTGAATTAAAAGGATAGTGATAATGTCATTAAACAAGAAATGCTATGGTAACCTACGTTTTACATTGAAACTAATATGCCTTGACGCAACGGTCATCAAACTAGTAACCAAGTATCCTTATTCCAGATGTGGCCAAAGGTGGAGAACTTGCGGTTTTAAGACCGAATGGGACTAACCAAACAATCAAATACAGCTATCGATAATATTGTTAAGTGATCAATGAAAAATGCAGATCCCACTTTAGAACTTAATATCCCAATACTTTCTCATAAGAACCAATTTATAAAAAAAGACATTAAACATTCTGTTGCGTAGCCATATACACGATTATGGCCATGTGCGAAATAGACACATAATGTTCATTACTATAGAACATATAAAGAACATAGGAATCTCGGAATTCGAAAACACGTAACGACTTCTTGTTCAGGTACGAAACCTTTTTATAAACTTTGAGTTAAAGGTTTCGACGTAAGGAGGAGAGACACAATCTTCTGTGCTGTCTTATTCATTTGGCCCCCAACTCGAGCGCCCCCCCATAGGGCGCAAGTTCGCCTCGCGCCTGCGAGCTCCAAAATCGATCCTTCTCGTTCGGCGTCCAAAACCCGACTCTTATTTTCTTCAAATTCTCACACAAACTTCCGCGTGCTTCCGGTGCGTGACGTCACCCGCACCTTGTCACCCAGTATCGTCTCGGACTGTTATGACATCTGAGTGACACCTCCATCCGCTCGCGCGCACCCGCGTTAACACCTGCTTCAATCTTACACCCAAACAAACCATGTGCTGAGCCGAAAGGTTCTCAGCCTAACTAAACTCAAAGGCATGAACCGAAATCCCTCGGCTATTTCATAACAATTCCTTTAACTACGTTTAATTTTTTACGTAAACCTACAAAACATTTGCTGATTGGAGTTTTATTTGGAGAAAATAGATGTAAATGTAGCCTTCTAACTTTGAAACCTTTCCCAGCTTTTGTACTCGGCTAAAGTTAGTAATTATCTCACCTTAAAACTGTTGCTAATTGTCTTAATCCTCCCTAGGAACATTTTTCTTGGACAAGTTAGGCTTAATAAACGTTGTTATAAGTGGAAATTTTCGAAACTTGCAATTTAGGAAACTGAATTAAGAGTTTTGCAATATTTTGGTCATAGCTTGTTTGTGGCATGTATATAACGAGACCAAAGCTGTTCATGCCGTTGTAAATACTCGTGGTGCTTGATGATATTGTATTAGAAGGTGTGCTGGCACGTTGAACATTGCTTCATTCCGTGTGGGATTTGACATCCACACAGATTAACGTGCAACGTCATCGCATTCGGGAATTTTTACCAATTCGAACAGGACCATAACGCTACGAAAGCAACCAAAACCTTTGTTGCAAGAAAGACAAAGGCAAAATTGATTACAGTACTATAACCAGATGATTCAAGAAATTTCGCTCAGGTTGCAAGAACCTCGAAGATCAAGCATTATCAGGTTGGCTTATGGAGGTGCCCGTGGTGTACTCGTTATCGTCGTAGGAAATGTACACGGCGACACGAGTTCAAATCCTGGACGAGACTGATTGCATTTCTAATACTCTTGGGAAAGGTATGAATCCAATTATTCTCCCTCCAGCTATGGGTAAATAGTAGGGCAGACTAGGTTCTTCAGCCTTGGTGGGGCAAATAGTCAAGGAGAAGGAAAACTCTAAATTCAAACCTGTTAAACTCCGCTTAAAAATTGACCTTGTGTCATATCCTGCCCGAGCGGAGGGGTTGGTAAATAGTATCAGGTTGGCTTAAAACCATGGATTCTGAGGCAAATTAAGCAGAGTAGTGTTCAGAGAGTATCAGGAGAGTTCGGCTTCACAAAATCCAGTGTGGTTCATCACGTTTACGACTTCAGTAAAAGTTTCCGGAGCTGCCAAATGGTGCTTCACATACAACCGAAATAGTGCATAACTTTTGACTCATCCAAGTAATTATGTATTTTTGAGACATTTGAAATTGCTTTATTTATTATTTAATTTCTTTTAGTTTTCCGAAGAAAACTAAGAGAAGAAAAGTGTCAATGTTAGGAAAGCAGATAACATTTAAATCCCTCTGGGGTCAACACACTGCCTGACTCGTTAATCAGTCTAAGTCTAAAGTGTCAGTTGCCCTATGACGATTTAATTTTTTTATTTTAACAGGAAATGTCCAGCCGAGATGGACAATATGTTAACACAAAATTAATAATTAATGAATCGTCTAGATGATACAAATTACGGATTGAAAAACCCCGAAGGAGATGAACTCGAAGACGCCTGATATTCTTTTATTTTTTTAAGTAATTAATGGAAGGGAAGTGGAAAGAGGTGTTTGAGTACATGCATGTGTGTGTGTGTGTGTCTGTGTCTGTGTCTGTGTGCGTTTGTTTGTTTGTTTAAAAAACAATAAAATCGAATATCAAATTATAAATCTCAAAAACAAATATTGTAAACAACTCCATTATAGGATGAAAAACAAATAAAGAAAGAATAAAATGTTTTCGATTTTAAAATAAAATGTCAAGCATACTCAATGCTTAAGATTATATATATATATATATATATATATATATGAAAAATATACTTATATTGGAATGTGTGCGAGACAGCAAGGTGCGTGTTTATATATATATATATATATATATATATATATATATGCGCACGCGAATATCTTTGTGTGTGTGTTGTATTACTTCTTGTCAGCATATCTGTATATCTTGAGTTATGGATTTATGTATGTTTTTTGCTGAAAAAGTTAGCATCCCCCCATATATATATATATATATATATATATATATATACGAAAAAGCCCTTGTACATCAATCTATCCATCTTTATCTATAAATAGACACTAGTGTGATTTAAACGTTTTCGATAACTTGTGTGCTTTTTTTTTCAAGTTACAACGAAAACAACATGACCTTCAAAATCGAAGCCATCATGTTGCCACTTTTTTACCTGATTTTCAACAAGATTTTTGATGCCACGCTGATACTAGCTATTCCCCTTCGATGTGAAGAACTTCTTCACTGAAGCTTCCAGCAACTCTCAGTGGTTGAAGCGTTACGAACCCACAAAGTAAGCCCTTGATCGGAACAAGTATTTATTCGAGGCAGCAAAGTCCAAACGATTTGAAAGGTATTGCATCAGTTCGATTCCCTCAAGTACCTGGAGATTATTCTGAAAACTTGCGCATATCGCAAGTTGATTCACACGATTATATATATATATATATATATATATATATATATATATATATATATATGTGTGTGTGTGTGTGTGTGTGTGTGTGTGTGTGTGTGCTTTCTTTATACCTATATATCAATATATGTCAATATGTGGATACGTTTTGTTTGTTTTTTGAGGCAGAAAATTTTGCATTATATATATAATAAATCTATTAGATAAATATATATGTACATGTATGTATGAAAATCTGTTTCTACACACACACACGCATGCACATGCATATATATATATATTTATATATATTATAACAGTGTTGGTTGTTACTAAATCACTCTGTGGTGTTATGTCGAGCCAAGTGCAATATAATATGGAGAGTCCTCAATACCTAGGATAGAGCTATTATATAACAACCTGATGAGTCTTGTTTTGTAAAAAACTCCTTGAAACCCGGGGGTCGCAGTCTAAATTCCATGAATTAAGTATATAAATATATATCTTATCTATGTTTTATTATTAGATAGATAGATAGATAGATAGATAGGTGTGTGTGTGTGTGTGTGTGTGTGTGTGTGTGTGTGTGTGTGTGTGTGTGTGTGTGTGTGTGTGTCGGAAAAAGGGGAAATTAATAACTATAAAGTCTTAACTACAAATTATGAATTTTTATTTTTCAAATTGAGTGAAAAGTTTGCTGTGTGGGGGGAGTATGTAATTTGGTTATTTCTGTAGATTGCTCTCTAAATTATTCCCACCACAAATACAACACAAAACATTACAATCGCGCAAAAGAAATGGAATAGAATACAACGAACATTAAATAACAAACAATTTAATATGCATATAACAGAATATGAAAAACAAAATACATGATGTGTAAATGGCGTTTTGGAAAATAAAGTTTGAAGAAGAGAATAAATTTGTTGAAAGATGTGTGTATGGTCATGTTATCAGAGTCCGTAAATAAGTCGTTCTTACTTACATTAAGTTTATAGCGGGTTTTATGATTGTGGCGACAGCGTGTCTCGTTGATGAAAGAAAGTTTGTCAGGTTTTCCTTTTGAATATAATTCTCGGCCATTTGAAAAGAGGTCATGAATATTAGTTGAGGAAGGAAAGGAATTGGTTGGACATAATATCGGCTACTGGATTAGTGGCTTGTGTTCGTCTGTGTCTTCGTTTGTGTGTAAGCTTGTGTCTTGTGTGTCTGGCTTCCTAACTCTGTGTTATTTATATCCTACAGGTGGATCAAAGAATCGTCCTAAAACTTTTGCGCGTAGACATTTATTGACCAATCAGATTTGTATTTTACTATTTTATTTTCGAGCCTAAATATTTTCAGTAGGTTCACTTCCGATCCTAATTTTCTAGAATGTTCTATTCCATGTTTTTAGCTGATTGGTTGAAAAATATAAAAATGTAATTTAAATGCTAATGCGGGTTTGATCGTAAATTTCTTGAATGTTCTGAAGTATGTTTTTATTGCTTAATTTTAAGACTAGAAAAATGTGTATCCTATAGCAGAAAAAAAGTACAAAATATTTTCTTGTCATCAAAAATAAGGTTAGTCAGAGCGTCGATATTGTAATTGGTATGGCTAAGATTCAGGCAATGAATTATAGCAGTAATTATTTGCTTAAAATAAAGGAACATATTTTGTGTGTGTGATATTGTTTAAATCAGAGTGCAGCGATGTAGTGAGAGAATAAATTTATGACAGAAATGTAAGTCTATATGAATGAAACAAGAAGCAAGCGAGATAATTTTGTAGCTGTAGTAGCATGTTTATGTTAAGAATAACGTATACGATTAAGAAGTTGTGTTGAAATAAAATGGATACTCGAAAGAAAACAATGGGGAATTTCGCTTAAAAATAAATCGATAGCTACATGAGTAAGTAATAATTCATTACTTACTTTTAGTTGAGTAAATATATACAACCCAATAATTATTGAAAAAAAGTGGGCGTCCGTGGTGTAATGATTATCATCATTGAACATGTATATGCAGAACCGAGTTCAAATCCTGGACAAGGCTATTTCCATTTCACATTGCACTAATATCCTTCGAAAAGGTGTTAATCCAAATGTTCTCCCTCCAGCTGTGTGTAAATATTAAAGCTTTTTAACCTTGGTATAGCAGCCGGGCTAGGAGAAGTAAAACTGAAATAAAACCTGTTAAACTCCGCTTAAAAGGTGACCTCGTGTTGAAAAGTAGGTAAATTGATTTCTGAAAAAATCTTTATTTCTTCGCTTATTAATTTAGAAAGGCTCGAAATTAGTTAAAATTTGATAATTTATCTATGTATCTCATTGTATAAGAAATTGTAGTTTTGATATTTTTGGAGGGGAAAGATTTCTAAAATTATTTTTGGTTTTGATCCTTCAAAATTTTCGCGGCAAATAAAATATTCTCGCCTGCAAAGTACCTCAAAATTCAAAAACTAGCGCAATTGGTTTATAAATCTAAAAATAATGGAGGTGCTCGTGGTGTAATCGTTATCGTCGTAGGAAATGGACACGGTGACACGAGTTCAAATCTTGGACGAGTCTGATTGCATTTCACATAGCACTAATACCCTCGGGAAAGGTATGAATCCAATTATTCTCCCTCCAGCTATGCGTAAATAGTAGGGCAGACTAGGTTCTTCAACTTTGGTGAGGAAACTATTCTAGAAGAAGGAAAACTCTGAATTGAAACCTGTTGAACTCCGCTTAAAATTGACCTTGTGTCATATCCTGCCCGAGCGGAGGGGTTGAGTAAATATGATAAATTCAAAAATACTCAGACAAAATTTATAGCTTCTCGAGCCAATTTTTTGCACAAATATTAACACTTTTTTAGTATGAAAATTTGCAGAGTTCCCATATATATATATATATATATATATATATATATATATCCAAATCACCCGAAGAAAGTCCCCAGAGCAGTAAAAATTATAATAAGGAGATTATCTGCATACGAGAAAATATTCCAAGAAAGTAGTCAAATGTATAAGGAAGCCCTTAAGAATAGCGGTTTATGGAAGAGTTTACCTAGCAAGAAGAAAATATACCTAATGAAAAAAGTTTGTATATTAATAAAGAAAATAGAAAGTACAGTAACAAAAAAAAAGAAAAAGAAAGATTAAATGGTTTAATCCCCACTTTTTGTAGAGTAGCGTGTATAAATGTAGGTAAATATTTTCTGAAATAATTAGATAAGCACTTTAACCATAATAATATACTACATAAAATCTTTAATAGGAAAACGTTGAAAATTAGTAATTACTGCACGAAAAATATTTTTCAAATAATCAATAATCATAATAAAGAGATAATCAGCAAATTTTATGACCAAACGAATAATGATAGTTATAATGATAATAATAATAACGATAATAATAATACTTGTAAAACCTGAAAAAATGTCCTATGAATCGGTTATGCAATTTAGAAAATGTAATGTACCAAGGAATCATTTACCCAAAAGAAAACGTTAAGGATACAAAGACTTATATAGGGATCTCTTCGACGAAATGAAAGCTAAGACTCAATAATCATAATCATTCTTTCTCCCATGAACATTTGAAGAACCAAACGGCCTTATTCAAGAAATTTTGGAGTTTGAAAGATAAGGGTTTAACCCCTGAGATTCAATGGAGCATATTGAAAAAGTCGAATACTCAAAAATGTTTTGATAGTAGATGTAACCTGTGTCTAGAAAAAAGAATACAAATTGTGCTATACCCAAACCCAGAAAAATTATTTAATCAGAGATGTGATTTAATATCTAGATGTAGACTTAGGAATAAGTTTAAACAATAGAAAAATATCGTAGATAAAGTTTAATTAACTAAAAATATTGGATTAAATTGAGATTTGAGGCGAAATGAATAAAATAAAATGAGAAGTGGACGTATGTACGTTTAAGTGAAAAGGTAACTGAATAAATGGGCATGAAGATAAATTTTGAATTTGAAATTATAAAATTTTAAATTTTAAATTTGGAATTTAGGATAAGTTTTACGGTAATCTTTGCTTATGGTAAGAAGAATTGTTGTAATTCCTTAAATTATGGTTAAATCTGATGAATTGCGTTAAAATGTAAGTTAATTTACTGTAAAAAGTGAAGTTGAACCTAGGTCTAGTTACTTTATGGTGATTTCGACCGGTAACAAAAAAAAAACCGGAAGTGGGCGAAATGGGGAGGAAACTCTTCACCCTTCTTCACCCCCTTCCCCCTTCCCTCCTGTGTCCATTCTGGCTGTATTAATTATATCCATTGGATCAGAAGAAGTCCTCTTAAATTTGGTGTTATTGATTCATATCAATACCCATAACAGGATGGAAATAAACTTATAATTCTAATGTGACTGGGTTTTTTGTTGTTTTTTTTTCCAAGGAATTGTTGCTCTGTTATGTCACTTACATTGAGCTCTTTACCAGGAAGATTTAAATGTTCATAGTTGAATAATTTAATTGTCCTGACGGAATTATTCCCGACTCCAGTTTTACTAGACTGAATAATATATATATATATATATATATATATATATATATATATATATAGGCTATTTTTATATCATCTTTATCATTATCAACTACAGGACGTGCCGACACTACAGATTCCCTGAACCTTTACTCACTACCTCTCCCTATTAGCCAGAATTCTCGTTTGATCTGCAAAATTTATTGCTAATTTTGTAACAATTTAGCTTAGGGGAGGGAAAAATAGCTTATAAAAAATTATTTCTAAGAAAAAAAAACAAGTCGACCAGCTGTGGCACTTGATTTGGTCGGAATGGAGAATGGAGAGGTAATCCCAGACAGTGCGGCACCGAAAAGCTACTTCCTTTTTTGTCGAGAACTACTATTGAAACCGCAGTACGAATTCGGGGATCGAACTGAAGGTAGGGAAAATTAGCTTGCAGATGGGTTTTGTCACTCGCTTCTTGAATGGAGCTTCCAAAGAAATAAAACCAAAATCAAACTAAAGTCAACTACTGAAATTCTACCAAGTTAAACAATTGAAAGAAAATTCAACCAAGAATTCTGATGAAAAGAACTTAAGAAGACTCCCAATTTAATGAACTTTGCACTAAAATTTGCAACACTTTATCTTTTCTATCCCTTTCTTTCTTGTTTCTTTGTATCAAATTCCTTTTTAAAAATTTTAATGTCTGCTGTTATCTTTTCGAATCATTATCCTAACTAGAATGCTGGGGAACTTATTGTTTAAACTTACTGTTTGAAATTACCGTTTTATATTGCACACTAAAGCCCTCTAAAAACATTACCCAGTAAAAAAACTAAACTTGGCTTTAGTGTCACATTCCTAAAAATTTTAACCTTCAAATTTTTTCTTTATATTGCAAATTTTATATCCTTTAAAAAGAATTTTAAGCTACATTGGGAACTTGTCAGTTTGTCTTCTATTTCTAACTAAGATTGATTTATGTCTAAAATTTCCAGCGTCGTCAAACCGCCACTTTTCATTTATTTATTTTTAATTCTATTTGAAAAATTATTTTAGCCACTGCAAATTTCTTTTTGAGTCGGCGAGATTTTCCACAGTGAATAGGTTTAATTTAAGTAGCCTGACAAAGATTAAATGTATGTTTGAAATCATTGCAAAGAATTCAGAATTTGCCTGTCCGAGAAGTGGTTACGTTGATAGTGCTTTTTGGGATGTCAGTGAAATTTTTAATGGTTCGTGATGTGGTTGGTATAAAGGGCATTCCTTATTTAGTTAATTTGCCGTAAAATGGTTTGTTGTGTATATTCGTGGGGAGAGAGATGGGTCTATGAGTAATAGGAAAAGTGGGAGAGTTTTTCTTATGTTTATTTGATGAGTGTATGTCGATAGCTTTTTTCGAGCGTCTAGTATGAAAGTTTTAAGCTTTTAAGGTAATGCTTGATATATTTAGATTCGTTAAATATATATATATATATATATATATATATATATATATATATATATATATATATATATATATATATATATATATATATATATATATATATATATATATATATATATATATATATATATTCTTGTAGCGTAAGGGTTATCGTTGTGGGAAATGGACACGGTAATCCAAGTTCAAATCTTGAATAAGGCAGTTTGCATGTCACATAGCGCTAATACCCTTATAGGTAAGTAAAGCTGGCGACCGTAGACGAGGCTGACCCGAAGGCTCCCTTTCGATAGCTACTACACCAAGGTGTAGGGGAGGGCGCTACTCCTTTCCCTTTATTGCTCCACTTTACTCTTGATCCGTACCTTATAATGCTGAGTGTTAATCAAAGAGGCATCAAGTACCATTTTTGAGTCTTTGGTATGACTCAACCTGGGATTGAATCCAGGTCTCCTGGGCCATTGGCGAACACTCTAACCATAATGCCAATGTTTAGTAGCGCTAATATCAAATAAATCTCCCCCCAGATATGGGCAAATTGTTGGTCAAACTAGGTTCTTTAACTTTGGTATGGCAACCACTCTGGGAGAAGGTCAACTTTGAATACAAACCTGTTGAACATCTGGCTCGTTCGGAAAGGTCAGTAAAAATATTTATATATATAAGTGTGTGTGTGTGTGTGTGTGTGTGTGTGTGTGTTGGGTGTATTTACACAACCATCGAAAATGGGAAGAGTGCAACACAAATTCATTTTGTTAGCGAAGTGGTGTTTTTTTTTTCCTTCTCCTCAAATGGTTACCGAAATTAAGCTAAAGATTCCAGTCTTCCCTACTATTTAGCTATAGCTAGTAGGAGGAGTGAAGAGATTCTTACCTTTCACAAGGGCACTAGCACAAAGTGAAAATCAAACAGCTCCGTCAAGTATTTGAACTCAGATTACCGTGACCATTTCTTAAGGCAACAACCGCTAAGACTAGCGCCTTCACCTCGCTATATATATATGTTCTTGTATGAGGGTATCTATGGTTGTGTGGGCTTGCTTATATACGGGTTGTGTGTGATAGTTATTTCTAAATAACTATGTCTATATAAGTGTACACGTTCAGTCATGCCTATACGTAAGAGGGATCTTTTTGACATTTGTTTTCTAGATTTATCAACCGCGTATATCTATATATACAATGATATTTAGTGTGGGATAGAATAGTTGTTCAAAGTGAGACCCTTGTGGAACTTCAAAGCAGAAATCATATCTCACTCTCTTCTTTTTATTGTCTTATCGATTAATTACAATGTCTATCAAATAAAGTCAGCCAATAAAGTTGATTGATGGTGTAGATATTTTTATTCCGTGAATCGGTTGGATGAACTTTCACTCGAGCGATGAACAACAGATATAAATATAAATCGACTTGGTATGGGCATAGATAGACAGAGATAAGAGAGAGAGAGAGAGAGCGAAAGGTAGATAGATAATAAAAAATTGATATATACATATATATATATATATATATAAACAATGATAGATAGATAGATAGATATGCGAAAAAGCATTCGTGTATCGATATACAAATCAAACAACCTTCAAGCGGGTGAGAGAGTATATATATTAGTCTATTTTTCTTTAAGATTGGAGATAAACGAGAGAAGTGGAAACGACGAACGATCAGATATATATGTTCATATCAGAGGCTTAAGTAATAGAAGTTAGACGAATCTCGAACTGACTCTCTGGAACCAAAAGTTCGTTACGAAAACTAACATTCATTGTTTGGCTTAAACTCTGATTGCTGGTTCTTCACACACTCCGACTCATCACAAATCATAGAAAGGAGAAAAATTCAAAAGGCAAAACTGCAGATTACTTTTGAGACGAATGGTGCATTCTGACAAATTTTGCAGTATCAGCGGATGATTTTGTCGTTATAATTCCAGTTATTACTCTTTAAGTGTGTATCTTTTTGTTTTTTTGTTGTTATGTTTGTGTATTTGTGTGTGTGCTTATTTTCTATTTCGGCTTATTTTAAACTATTCATTTCTTCGAATTTTATGTGAAAAATGAAAATAAATATAAAACTTTTAATGAAAAACAGCTGAAGACATCATTATCAAGAACAGTTTACATTTGTTGTTTTGATGTTTTTTATACGCTTAGTTGCTTTTAAATTTGTATTTCCTATTTTCTTGATGTAAACACGTGTAAAAGAACTGAAAAGTATTTCAAGTGTCGATATTAACACACCTGACACCTGCAAAAATACCAGAGGTGTTAGAGCAGTTCCTCAGAAATTGAATGGGTTTGAAAAATGGCGACCGGTGAAAAGATTTACGTTTGTTTCATTGTGTCACAGAAGTAAAATCTGAGTAAACCTCAATTTATATTACAATTTAGAATGAATAAAGCACATTGAGAATATTTATTGGACTTAATAGAATTTATTCTATATGATTTATGGATACTAGCGAAAGTCCACATGGTGTAGTGGCTCATGTCTTGGACTACGACATCATTGTAAGCGAATGTGTGTGTGTATGTGTGTGTGTGTACACAAGGCTTCTTTGAAAAGTAACCGTACTGAATTTACTGTATGAGCTATGGGCGAAAGAGCGATAAGTGTTATCAACTAATATCTCTTCAGATTATATCACTGCAATCTTGTGTAATGGTTATCGTCGTAGGAAATGGACAGGGCGACACGAGTTCAAATCCTGGACGAGACTGATTGCATTTCACATAGCACTAATATCCTTGGGAAATGTATGAATCCAATTAGTCTCCCTCAGCCTTGGTAAGGCAACTAGTCTAAGAGAAGGAAAACTCTAAATTCAAACCCGTTAAACTCCGCTTAAAAATTGACCTTGTGTCATACCCTGTCCTAGCGGAGGGGTTGGGTAAATAGGATCACTGCAATCTTAAGCTTTCTGCAATCCTTGCATTCTTTTTACATACTTTTGTTAACACCACCTCTTTTTCAGGTCGTCAGTTATGAGCACTGATCCTTCGAACTTTTGCGTTTACTTTCAGACGAATGCCCCTGGTAAAAATATGATCTCCATAACCCCCACCGCTATAGGTTGAATTGTACCATTACTGTTCTTCTACAAGAATAGCCTTGGTATTAGATAACTCTCGAAGGTTGATATGCCATTAAAACAAAGGGACCAAATGATTATATGGATACGGGTTTATTTCACTGACTTTCAATATGAATATATCTAACACGTTAAACATTATTATACACACACACACACACACACACACACACACACACATATATATATACATATATATATATATATATAACATTAACTTAAATCGCGAGTCGGAAATCTTCTACTAAAGTTTCACCTTATCGGATCATCAGGAAGCGTAACTCCAATCAGGAGTTAGGCTTCCTGATGATCCGATAAGGTGAAACGTTAATTTTATAATTGGCTCCACTTGTGTTGAGCACTCTTGTAATTGTAGCATTGCAGGATTCGCGGAAGGTTTTAGTTTTCTTTTGACCAACTGACTGCGCATCCCTTGATTTTTTTCAAGGGGTAGGACGAGGTTGGCCTTTTCTTTCTTTTTGACCTATAATTTTTTCTTTTTCCCCCGGGCGGTGATTCGAGATACTTTTATCTCTTGTTCCTGGCGTTTTTTTTTCTTTTTTTTCTGGTACTAGTAAATATATATATATATATATATATATATATATATACGATGTGTGTCTGAAATTTAACGGGACAAGAGTCACAAAAAATTTATTAAACTCCAAAGGACAGGCTACATGATTTTTCCTTCAAAGTAATTGCGCTCGTGCCTAATACACTTCTCCAACACGTACCAAAATATTGCCGAAAAAATTATTCTGGGATGCCTTTCAGTTCCATCATTTCGGCCCTCTGCATGGCCTCTACGCTTTCAAAACGGATCCTCTAGAAGACCTTCTTGGGTTTGATGAAAACGAAAACGTCACACGCAGCAAGATTAGGTGATTAGAGGGGGTATTCCCGTACGGCGATGTTCCACTCGGCCACGAACTACTGGGTGCTCAGAGCGTTGTGAGCCGGTACATTATCGCGATGAAGCAGCCACCATTTGTGCGATCCCATCTTTCGTCTTTTCTTGCTCTCTGAGTAAAATATATGCCTCAAGATCTCCATGCTGATTCGCTGACTGATAGTCTGCACCCATGGCAATAAATTGAAGAATGTGATCAAGATGTCTTTGATTTTTGATTTTGACCGTCAGGCTGTTTTCGGCCTCGACTAATCTGGTGCTTGTTTTCCGGCTGTACTTAAAAATCTATATCTAATCAATAATGACTCTACAAATCTAGTCTGATTCATTTTGATGACCCTCGATCATATCCTGACACACCTGCATATGGCGTTCTTTGTAGACATCATTCAGAAGTTTTGGTTCCAATTCTGAAGAGACTTTACGGATGCCCAATTCTTCGGTGATAATCTTCAAAACATAGTCCTTCTTCTTCATGTTCAACTGACTTGCGATTATTCAAACAGAAACCTGCCGATCGCCACACACTTTCTGCCTCAGACGCTCGACATTGACCTAAATCCTGCTTGCTGTAATCCTACCACTCTTGGAGTTATCTTTCACCCTCTTATTCCACTCTTTGAACCTCTTGTGCCACTCAAATCTTGGGTGCGTGTCAAGTTGTCATCTCTATAGACTTGCTGATGTATTTCTACTGCTTGTGACGAAGTTTTTCGCAGTCAGACTAAATATTTCATGTTTATTTGTTGCGTGGTATTCATCGTTTGTTCCTCAGTGCTCATAACTGACGACCTGAAAAAGAGGTGGTGTACACAAAAGTATGTAAAAAGAATGCAATCATAGCAGAAAGCTTAAGATTACAGTTATATAATCTGAAAATATATTAAATGATAACACAATACGCTTATCGCTCTTTCGCCCATAGTTCATACAGCAAATTCAGTACAGTTACTTTTCAGAGAGACCTCGTGTACACACACGCACACACACACAAACACACACACATATATATATATATATATATATATATATATATATATATATGTGTGTGTGTGTGTGTGTGTGTGTGAGTGTAAGAGGTTCATTCAAAAAATAAGGCATTTTTTTAAAAAGCAAAATTACTTATTTTTTCAATTTTTTCTATAAATCTAAACTCTATATAGTCTGGAATTGGTTTATAGCAAAAATGATTTTGATCAGGCAAAGATATTTATTTTGAGGCTATTCAAATTAAACTGAGTGATCCGGGCTTTAACTGTCTGCCATCAAATATATGGTGGGTGAGAAGAGTCAAATTTATTGAAGAGTGAATGATGTGTATGAATAAGTATGTTTTAGTAAGAAAATGTTTACAAAAAAGCTAAAAATGGGTTGGCAAATACGAGCCTGAATCGAAAGGATAGTTCATGGAATAGAAATAAACTGACACCAATAAAGAAAAAGTTCCGGGCGCTGCGATCAGTAAAGATCATGTTGACAGTCTTTGTAACGTTACACCCTCTCGCCCCCACACACGTTAACTTTCTTCTAACCATGTCACTTCTTACTCCGGCCGGTGATCAACTAGTGGTTCGAGGGGGTAACGCACATTTCTTTACCTACACAAGAATACGATCGAGGGAACGGAGAAAATAGAAGGACAGACGAACAAACACGAACAAAGCTTGGGGCCAACCAAGAGCAGAGGAAGGTATGCAACACTTTGCATTCCTGATAGCATATATGGACTAACGCTAGCGTGGGTTACGAGCGAAAATTCCACAAAGCTACTGGAATCAGACTCATCTTGACTCACTGTCGTTGGACCCTATCCCATGCTGGCTCGCCTCTCTGCTCCGGTGTCCGGTGTTGACTGCCCCTGTCCGTGGTTCCACGCCAACTCTCTGCTGCTCGCCTCTCTGCTGTCCAACGCCAACTGCTCTCTGCTGGGTCGCGTCGTCAACTCCTTTTTCGTGTCCCCTTCCCACTTCCGGATACGGCGAGATTTCAGGTCCAAAAATCCTTTGTCTGGTTTCGCGCCAAAACAGACAAAGGAATCATCTGCTTTGGCAGCCCACCCACATAGTGCTACATCTTTAGGTAGCAAAATTCACCTTTTATATTAAATAACTTTCGTATATATATATATATATATATATATAAATTATTCAGACCTGACCGATAAAATGAAACGCAGTTTTTTTTTCAACCACGCACTACAAGGACGCTAACTAAATGTATGGAGAAAAAGCTTGACGGCAACTACACAAAAACGCTGCGAGCAATATTGAACAAGTCCTGGATGCAGCATCCTGCAAAACAACAGCTGTACATCCACTTACCACACATCATGAAAACTATCCAAGTTAGAAAAGTCAGACATGCGGGACACTGCTGGAGGAGTTGAAGTGAACTCATAAGTGACGTATTCCTTTGTACTCCCTCACATGGACGAGCAAAGCAGGACGTCCTTCTAGGACATACATACAATAGCTGTGTGCCGATACAGGATGTAGCCTTGAAGACATACCGGAAGAGATGGACGATTGAAAGGGGTGGCGGGAGACGGTCAGGGAAGTCCGTGCTGATTGCGCGTCATGATGATGATATATATATATATAAATATTCGTGTGTGTGTGTGTGCGTGTGTATATACACTACAGACTAGAACGCTTGGGACCACTCAGCAGTTCTTTAAAAAAAAATCCTTATAATGAGATATTTTTGCATTTTTTAAGTAAAAAGATAAAATTTTAGTAACTACTATGTACTTTTGCCGCGACCGGCCTACGAATGTAAACAGATCGGATTACATTTCGCCCTAGAGAAATAACACCCGGGCGCGGCCGGAAATGATGAAGCCCTTTTTCGACACTAACCGGCCGTTACAGCTAAGAAGGGGAAAAATTAATATTTATCAACAAGTGCAAAACACTTCTGCCAGAAATAATTCTATAAAAATGGAAATAATACTTTTCGCTAGCCTACACCAGGATAAAGAAATACTTATTTTCTGCGTCCATTTTTTGTAGAACTTTCCATCCACGTGGCGGGACGGAAGTGGAGTTCCCTTTCTTCCATATAAAAAGGCAGGGGTTGGCCTTTAGCTATCGCTCCATCATCTGCGCAGTGCTAAGATAACGTCAATCTTAGCCTCGGCCTCCTGGCCTGTTTGCTCGACAGTGCAGAGCTTTGGCGCGCAAGCCTTAGCTATCATCTCGATACGTCCGCACCGCTTTGGCGCGAAACAGCCTTAGCTACCGCCTCGATACGTCCGCACCGCTTTGGCGCAAAGCAGCCTTAGCTACCGCCTCGATACGTCCACACAGCTTTGGTGCGAAACAGCCTTAGCCACCGCCTCGATACGTCCGCACAGCTTTGGTGTGAAATAGCCTTAGCTATCGTCTCGATACGTCCGCACAGCTTTGGTGCGAAACAGCCTTGGCTACCGCCTCGATACGCCCGCACAGCTTTGGCGCGAATCAGCCTTAGCTACCGCCTAGATACGTCAGCACAGCTTTGGCACGACAAAGCCATAGCTACCATCAACGATAGGCCCGCACAACTACCTGGCACGATAAAGCCATAACTACTATCAACTATGCTATTTACCAACCCCTCCGCTCGGGCAGGATATGACACAAGGTCAATTTTTAAGCGGAGTTTAACAGGTTTTGAATTCAGAGTTTTCCTTCTCCTAGACTAGTTGCCTCACCAAGGCTGAAGAACCTAGTCCGTCCTACTATTTACCCATAGCTGGAGGGAGAATAAGGGGGTTCATACCTTTCCCAAGGGTATTTGCCCGAAAGTGAACGTAATAGCGCGACTGGAGTACGAACTCGCGTACTACGATTCCGCAGTGCATCGCTTTAACCATTACACCACGAGGACACCCCACTACTATCAACTATACGCCCGCACAGCTATCTGGCTCGATAAAGCCGTAGCTACTGTAAACGATACGCCCGCACTGCTATCTGGCACGACTAATCCATAGCTACTGTAAACGATACGCCTGCACTGCTATCTGCCACGACAAAGCCATAGCTACCGACCACGATGCTCCGGTGATGCAGTCCATGTAACGACTCGCTGTTCGGACTGCCCCAGCAACGCAGCATCTAGTCCACGTAACGACTCGCTGTTACGGACTGCCCCAGCAACGCAGCATCTAGTCCACGTAACGACTCGCTGTTACGGACTCCCCCAGCAACGCAGCATCTAGTCCACGTAACGACTCGCTGTTATGGACTACCCTAGCAATACAGCATCTAGTTCACGTAACGACTCGCTGTTAAGAACTACACTAGCATTGCAGCAACTAGCCCACGTAACGACTCGCTGTTATGGGCTAGCAACCACGACTCGACCATACCAACGAAATGTCAAAACCGGGACATCGATTTACCAGCGACCGACTTCGGCTTTCCGCAACGACTCGACCGACCTCAGCTGCCTGCGACGACTGTCCAACTGTATCCAGCGACCCGACCGATCTCAGCTTACCAGCATCAAACATCCAGCTGTATCTCCACGACTCGACCTACGCCAGCTACCCTCGTCGAACGTCCAGCTGCGAACATCTACAACACGACCATACCAGCTAACGACTTAAACCATCCTAGCTGAAGACTACATACAACCGCCACGGACATTTACATACACGTTTGTAATTCCGGCAATAAAATTGTCACTTTTGTTGTATCTGTTATCTCGCCTTTTCGTGTTCCTTCATTGTCTCTGGCATGCACACTCGCAAGCGCGTAGCCCTTAAATTATTTGAAGAATCGACGCGCTTATCGGCTCCGCAACACTTTTATTTTTCAGTCTTTCTCTGGACTTTCTTTTTACATTTACTTTGTTCTTACAACCAAAATGTTTAAATTTGGACTGCTTTGTCTATAATACATTTTATTTGATTATGAATATTTTGTGTGAGAAATATTTTATAAACACAATGGTTCTCAAAACATTGATATTGCAACTAAGTACAAAGTATTTATCTGTTTAAAATGATTGTGAAAAATATTTTTATACCGTATATTATTGGAGACCATAATTATTGAATTGACATCTGCATAAAATAACCCTACGAGAGTTGAAATGCCATAAAACAAACCAACCTTCTTACTGGATGTCAAAGTAAGTAGAGTCTATGATTGTATATGTATGTGTTATACTAGCTCATCAAAGTTACTCGGGCTTACTTTATCATTTTTGGCAATGACGATACTCGCGACATGGCTAGTGTTCATCTGCTAAATTCTCACTTTTCAGATTTCCTACCTTTAATCTATTTCCACGCTAATATTTTTTGTAGTGACGGCGGCAAACAGCAACTGATCAAAGACATAAACAACGAATCAAAACTTTGAACTACTTTTTATAAAAAAAATTCTCTCACGACTTCTTTTAGAAAGAAAATTTGTTTTGCAATGAATCACCTATGAATAATATTACTTTGAAAACTATATAGTTGGTTGGTTCGTTCGTTCGTTGGTTTTGTATTATGGCATATGTACTGTTGTTGGTTATTTAATACGAAATCCTGTTTATACATATAGATTAATAATATGATTTGTAAACGAATAGTTTATAGGTAACCATTTTTTAAACAAGACCGAGTTCATTTGTTTGCATACAGACAAATGGTTTCAAGTATTGCTATCTAACCCTAAAAGTTTTTATTATTTATTTGTTAGTGCATTGTTAAATGGTTCCAATTGTTGCTATATAACACTAGTAATTCAATTCAACGTGGTGTAATGGTTAAAGCGATGGACTGCGGAATCGTAGTAAGCGAGTTCGTACTCCAGTCGCGCTATTACGTTCACTTTCGGGCAAATACCATTGGGAGAGGTATGAACCCCCTTATCCTCCCAGCTATGGATTAAATAGCACCACTACTGTGTTTCTAGAAGAATAGCTTTGGCATTAAATAACCTGCAAAGGTTGATATGCCATTGAACAAAGAAACCCAAACCCAACTCAATTTAACAGTTAATTGTTTACCCACAGTTAAATCGTTTAAAGTATAGAAAAGATTAAATATCTCTATTTGACCCATTGATGGGACCAAGCACTAATGGAAGTTTAGGGCTACTCCACATTACCCAAGGCTCTATGACTGGAGCCTCTCTGTCAGATGATTTAGTCTATGTCCAGGACACTTGTAAGGGGTGAGGTCTTACTCCTCTGTAGAGATAACGCAAGCCTATTCAACTTCTCCAAGTGACTAGACTAAAACCTTTACAGAAATCTTTAATCTTATTGTAACTCACAATAAACCGAAAAAAGACCTTATAGAAAGGTTTAATCTTATTGTAACTCACAATAAAACGAAAAAATACCTTATAGAAATCTTTAATCTTATTGTAACTCACAATAAAACGAAAAAAGACCTTATAGAAAGGTTTAATCTTTCTGTAACTCATAATAAAACGAATAAAAACTATAGGATTGTCAAAATTTGTCATGTATGTATAATCTAAAAGTGATTCCACGGTACTAAGTGCCCGAGATTTGCTCTATTTATTCAGGTGTCTCATTTGCATACCATGCTACACCTCCCTGAACCAGCGAGGTTTGACGCCCTTATTTGGTCTATCACTTCTTCTGGCTACTCTGGAAGGTCAATGCCACTTCTGCATTTGTTCTACTGTCCTTTTTAACAGAGACTTTGGTCTATCTTCATCTTCTAAATCTGTTACATCATTCACGCTTTCCTCCATGTTTTGTTCTCTTTCATTTTCTTCTTCAGTTTCCTTGTGTTCCTCCTCGGGCATTTCTACATTCTCAGGCTCGAACCTGGCTCGAAATTGATCTGCCTGAGTTAATATTGGCTGCCCATTTTTCTAGTACAGCTGTGTTTTCTCCTTTTTGTAGAATGAACTTCGCTCTCTTTGGCTCAGCCTCCTTATTTCTTTTATGGCAAACTTTCTCCTCAGTGGCAAATTACATGCTTATTAGGACTCTAATTTGTCTGCCCATTTATGCTGATGGGCTTTGGTTTCTATCCGCATGAGGAAATCGTTCAATAACTAAAGAGTAAATTTGAGATGTATGCCTCAATATTCTAGCTGAAAGGGGAAAACGCTTTTAAACCCATTTTTACCGTTTGGACCATCCTTTCCATTATGCTGTTTAATTGAGGGTGGTATGGGGGTGTTTTGTATGGCATATACCCTATTTTCCTTAACTAAATTAAACTTTTATCCCAGAATTCCGGTGCATTGTCCATGACAAAGGTCTTAGGTAATCCGTTTTTCGCGAATATTATTCTCAATATTTGTCTTACAGTAGTAGCTTTCCTATCTCTCACCTTTATTACTTCTGGCCAACGCAAGAGGGAATCTACTAAAATCAAGAATAAACCAATGCCTCGGATATGTACATGGTCCATATGGATCCTGGTCCATGGCGCCCCCTCTTTGGGCCACGTATGTATTTTGGTTTGTTTAAATGTTTTGATCTCCGTACATTTAGCGCATCTTCTTACGTGTTCCTCAACATCTTTACATTACCCCGGCCACCAAGCCTGTAATCTCAATCTTCTTTGCGTCACAGCGACCTCGCTATGGATATCGTCGTGCACGCTTTTAGTTACGTCCTTCCTTAAAATTTGGGGCGGCACTATTGCGTTGGCACTAAATATAATTCCCCTCTCAACTGTTAATTTACGTCGTGCTTCTTTGAAAGGTCTCTTCGCTATAATACAGTTACTCCATACATTCCTTCTTATGCGTTCAAGTATTCCGCTTAGTATAGGTTCTTGTTGGGTTTCTCTACTTAGTGTTTTGCGAGACAGTACGTCCGTCTCCACCCATTGTATTATTCTATCATCTAAATTTCCATTTTCCTCTCCATTTTCACACTGAAATCTTAGCTTGAATAGTGCGTCCACATGTGGGATGATGTTTCTCTTAACATTTATAATGTCAAAATCAAACGCCACGATTTTGATAGTCCACCTTAAAATTTTTGACGATGTTTCTCCGAGTAACTCCTTCCTCGGATTGAGTAAGAATTCCAGGGGCTTGTGGTCTGATTTTAAGATTAACTTTTTGCCAAATAAAAAATTCTGTGCTCTTTCCATACTTCAACATATGGTTAATGCTTCTTTTTCAATGTTAGAATAATTGCATTCTGCCGACGTTGGGTTTCTGGACAGATACAGGATTGGATGACCCTCTTGAGATACAACAGCTGCTATGGCACATTGACTCGCGTCAATTGTTAAGGTAACCTCTTTTTTAGGGTCGAAAATTTTATTACCGTTTTATTTGTGAAGGCCTACTTTAATGCTTCGAAAGCCTTATTTTGCTTCTGCGTCTATGTAAATTCTACGTTTTTTCACTCTTTCCAGCAAATAGTTCAATAAGCTCATTATATCTAGGAAGATATCTGCCGTAGAAATTACTTAGTCCCAAGAAGGATTCCAATTCTTTCTTATTCGTGGGATTTTCCGTTTTCGCTATTTTGTTGGTTAGCCTTTTTTATTAATTCCAGTTGCTGCACGAACTCTATACATGTTTCTACTGTTAAATTAACACTTTGAAGCGTTTCCAATAATTTTTGTTTAAAAGCCAGGTCGTGTATTCCTTCTGTCAAAGGATGATCAATTCACCTTCTGAGGTCATTTTAACCGTTCCAAGTCTTTTAAATTCGCAATATCTAGGTTTTTTCTTTCAGTCGGTGTACAAATTGTACGATAGACTCAACGAGGTGCTGTCTTGTTTCCTGAATCTTTGTTCTTTCCGTGATAACTAACCCTTTCTTTAATCTGATATTCCTTTTTATTACCTCGCCAATTTCTTTGAAATTCAGCTCTTGTTGATTTCTTGGGTAGGCCATTGTTGGAATTATGGATTGCTTCGCACCCTGCTGTTGCGATGAACATGTCAGTAATTTCATTTTGTTCCACTTGGCTTCGTCTGTTTCTAAGTTTCTTTACCCTGACCAGCGCCTCAAAGCATCTTATTCCTGTTTCCACATATTCGAGATCGTCGAGTGTGGTCAGACATCCTATCGGCGACGCCATTATTGTGCCTTGGAAATCGCGCGTCAAGCCTCGTGATTTCCTGGTACTAAGTGCCCGAGGTTTGCTCTATTTCTTCAGATGTCTCATTAATATACCATCATGTTGCAATAGCAAATTACTAAAATTTAACAGAAAACAAAAATGATGAATAATAACGTTGATCCATTTTACAATAAGAATCAGAAGGAATAGCAAATTTTGTTAATAGAATATATAAATAAAAATTTCAATGATAAAAAATATTACCAGCTCAGTTCGTACACGACCTCCTTGTAAAAGCATTTTGGAACATCCCTAACGAGATTTTGATTAGAACCGCTGAAACCCATTCCCTTTATATTTGATCATAATCTTAATGTTTCGTTCACAAATACTGAGCCTCTTTAAAAAAATGAAAAAAAAGAAATGAAAACTAAATGCACCAATAAGTTTCATGAATTCATCATCATCATCATCATCATCATCATGTCGTGCCGCTAGCACGGATACCCCTGACCCTCTCTTGCCACTTCTCCCTTTCGTTCATCGCCTCTGGCATGTCTCAGGGCTACATCCCGTATCCGCACATAGTTGCTGTATGTATGTTCGAGCAAGTATTCCTGCTTTTGCTCGGCCCTATGAGGGGGTCTATAGGAGTACATCACTTATGAGCTCGTCTCTGCTTCTCCAGCACTGTCCTGTATGTCTGGTTCGTCTAACTTGGATAGTTTTTGTGATTAGGGGAAGGTGGCCGTATAGTTGGTGCCTTGTGGGGTGTTGCCGCCAGGACTTGTTCAATATTGCTCGCAACATTCTTGTGTAATTGCCGTCTAGCTTCTTCTCCAGCCGTTTTGTTAGCATCCAAGTAGTGCATCCATACAACAGTATCGATACGACCACTGCCTGGAAGAAACTGCGTTTCATTTTATCGGTCAGGTCTGATTTCCATTTAATCGATAGCCTATCGATAGCTGTTCATGCCTTCGTTAGCCGCGTGTCAATACAATGAAATTGCATCAATAATTCTTCTTTCGGGAATTTTTTTGGTTTCGATTCCAATAATTTTTTTATCAATTTTAATTTATCTGTCTGTTTGTCTGTCTTTCTATGTATCTGAATATTTACCAAATTTACCATATTTTATGACATATGTACCTGAGTTTACCCAGATAAATGTCTTAGTAGAAAACAGATCTAGCTAAGGCATCAAAATAATGATTCAAGACAAAAGTTGTCCGGCTGTTTTTGTTTGTTTGTTTTGTTTTTTTTTTGTTTGGTGAGAGGTTACTCTTCTTATATCATTTAATCCCGAACTCAATTTTATTGCAAGGGATTCAGGTTACTTTTTCTTTTTTTAATGGCATATAAACCTTTGTAGGTTATCTAATGCTAAAGCCATCCTTCTAGAAGAATAGTGTGGTACTATTTAACCCATAGCTGAGACGATAAAAGGTTCATGCCTTTTCCAACGGTATTTATCCGAAAGTAAACATAATAGTGCGACTAGAGTTTGAACTCACTTACTATGATTCTGCAGTCCATCGCTTTAACCATTACACCACGATGATACGACCCTTTCAACTTACTACCAGTAATGGTGTAATGGTTATCGTCACAGGATATGGACACGGCGATACGAGTTCAATTCCCGGACAAGACTGATTGCATTTCACATAGCACTAATACCCTTGGGAAAGGTATGAATCCAATTATTCTCCCTCCAGCTATGGGTAAATAGTAGGGCAGACTAGGTTCTTCAGCCTTGGTGTGGCAACTAGTCTAGGAGAAGGAAAACTCTGAATTCAAACCTGCTAAACTCTGCTTTAAAAATTGACCTTGTGTCATATCCTGCCCGAGCGGAGGGGTTGGGTAAATAGGACCAGTAATAATTTTTTGTAAACGATTATAGAGTCAAATAATTCTTCTTAACACAAATAATTTGCCCACAGCTATATAGTTTCAAGTATTTCTATTTTGTACTAATCATTTTTAGATAAATTTATTTGACCATACAGGAGACATTAAAAGTACAACCACACTGGATTAGAATGGACCAAGGAGTAATAGCAGTGAGGAGTAATTCTACGTTCTCCAGAGCTCCAAAACAGGAACCTCACCACTGGATGTAGAGATTAGTGTCATATCCAGTAGTATATTCTAAACCTAACTGGTAGAGTAAATACAAAGTAATATATCGAAATAATTTTAGAGTGTATTTGTGTTGGTGTTCTTGTGTGCGCGCGTAAGTGGACATGAAACAAAGACAATTTTAAACGATAAATAAGGATGAAGTTCAATGGAACACAGGTGTTTTTATTTTCTATATATTTACATACAACAGTTGAATTTAGTACTGCTCAAACAAAAACACCAAAAGTGCTCATTTCCTGAGGTTATCTATATATCAAGAATGTAAGTTAATTGAGAATTACTTAATTGCTTACCTGTCCTGATAGACTTTTGGATCTTTAATTCACACCTGACTTTAAGTAAGTGTCATATCATTTGCTACATGAGGCCCAGCTATAATGACAGGCTATTTCTAGCAATCTGTAGAATTCCTGATCGCTGGAGCTCTACTATCTCTCAATAAATGAAAAATTTGTTCCAAAATGGAGGGGGTGTTCTCGTATTGTAATGGTTAAAGCGAGAGACTGCGAAATCGTAGTAAGCGAGTTCGAACTCCAGTCGCGCTATTACGTTCACTTTCGGACAAATACCCTGGGGAAAGATATGAACCCCCTTATCCTCCCAGCTATGGGTTAAATAGTACCACCACTGTTCTTCTAGGATAATGGCTTTGGCATTAAATAACCTACAAAGGTTGATATGCCATTAAACAAAGAAACCTAACCTAACCCCATAATGGAAGGCTTCGTCTAGCATTTATCAGTCATTTATAGGATTCACAATCGAATGTGAGGTCTGGTTAATGATTAACAGTTTTCATCTCTTCAAACAATTTCTAATTGCTTTACTATTGCAAGTCTGCCAGGTTTTTTAATGTTCCTTCAATATAAGTAATTCTGTAACGCCACGGTTCTCAAATAGACGTTTGTAATACTACGAAACCACATAGACGCTTGCATCACCACGGTTCTCGGTACACACCTATAATGCTACAGAACTACATAGATATTAGTACCAACACGGTTCTAACGGGTTTATGACTGTAGCACTATGACTTAAATGTCAATCGTACCTCCGTTGTAAACTTTCCGTAAAAAAAGTATTGAACACATAAAACAGCGTCTTGGTTCGCTAATACAAAAGTTTGTTCGCAACTACTCCTCAGAAACAGAGTATGAAAAATGAGTCCACGGCTTTAGCAAGACAGAGAGAAATAAAACGTCTTGAGAAGAGAGAGAGAGAGAGAGAGCAGATACAGACTGATATTATCTTTCTTGTTTTCTATTGTAGTTTTTTCTCGTGTTTGTTCGCTGGTTCCATCTTCAAATCTTCATGGTGGGTGTGGAACCCCATCGCAGAAATCACAAAAATGGGTGCCGCAATTTTTTTGCCGTCTTCACATCATCAGTCTCGTCCCGAACTTACGCCCTTTTCCTGTTGCCGATTCTCATCCGATACATTTCTATTTTTATCACGGGCGTCCACAGCTATCCCGACCCTTGACTAGGGGACTTCCGTTCACCTTCCCCCCTCCCCCTCTCTCTCTCTCTCTCTCTCTCTCTCTCTCTCAGTATGAGTGCGTGACTGCCTCGAACCTCCTTCTCATATGTATCCTTCCTTTTCTTTCGTCCTGGAGTCGACCAGTAAATCTATCGAGGAAACAAGTAATTGCTAAACCAACCACTCAGCATCCCTAATTATTATACTATTCAGATGAGCTCTATGCTCTTAGTAAAACAATTTTTGAATTTTCAGTTGAAACACGGTTTGCCAAGTCTTAGGAATCTTAGTCATACTTTCTTTGAAACGTGTTCAGAGTAACAATTATGGTCGTAGGAAATGGAATCGGTTACCTGAGTTCAAGTTCTTGACGCGGCTATTGGTGTTTCAGATCGGGCTAATGCCCGAAGGAAACTCTTATATCCATCTCTTAAAGCTAAGTCCAAATTGTAGAGTAGACTAGGTTCTTTAGCCTTGGTTAGGCAACCAGTCTAGGAGAAGAAAGAATAGTCTGAATTCACATAAGCTTTACTCCGTTAAAAAATTGATTGGTGTGACACCTTACTCGTGGCCGAGGATTTGAATATGACCGGCTCATTGTCCTTGTGGGTAGAGTGTTCGCCAATTGTCGGGAAGACCAGGGTTCGCCAACTTTACTTTATATATATATATATATATAGTTGAGCTATAAATAATTACCATTCCATTATAATATAATTCATTCATTAATTAGTAAACAATGAATTAATTTTGATCAATAGTATATTCACTGTTATTTTGAATCACTTCTTGCTATTCATCAGGTGGTTTATTGATTCCTCTCTCGTAAAATTCACCTGGTTTCACATCCTACTAAAGGTAGACGTTTGGGTTAATATACCTTTTTGATATGTCTCAACAAAAGTTTCTCTTAAAGAATTTCTTTCCTAGAACAGAAGAAATGTGGAACAAATGCCTTGTGCTTGTTTTTCAGCAGCATGTGAATTATTTATTTAATCTTTTGGTCCAAAAATGTTGTCTAAATAACAAGTATATACAATATTTTCAGAATATAAGTCATCTTTATATTGTCGGTAGAGATAATATGGAATCAAACGCCTACGTTCAAAGACAGTTAATTAAAATCACGGAAGACTTTTTGATTCAATTGTTTTATTATCAAATTATAAAGATTTTGGAACTTGGATATATTGGTAAAAAAAAAAACAACAAACGAACAAACAAAAAAAATCTTTGTTTTAGCTTTCAGGAGGCGATGAAATGAAAATATAATGAGATGAATGAAAATTACTAATATCATTTTATATGACTAAGAATGATTCATACAAAAAGAGAAAAAAAAAACAACCAAATTATTAAAAAAGAGAAAAAAAGATAATGTAGAGAAGAAATTCTGGATTAGCACTCAACTCAATTAGCAAGAGGTTAAGCAACCTATTGATTTGAGCGATGCGAGTTCCAATCTTGTCGAAAGTTATTTAGAATTATTTACTGTTTCATATAGTGGTCGAGAAGTGTATTAATCCATAATGTGATAGTAAAAAAATTAAAAAAAAAAAACTCAGAATAAAACAAGCAATTCAGTAATAGTTATAACTAAAACTAATAATTAAATAATTGTAAAAATGAATAGTGTATCGATACAGAATGTTGTAAAAAGGGATTAAAAATGAAACACGTTCCGGTTGACTACAGGGTAAAACTGAAGGAAAACGAAAAGGGTGATAAATACCAAGACCTTGCTAGGGAACTGAAAAAAAAAACCATAGAGTATAAACGTAACAGTGATATCAATTGTAATTGAAGTGCTCAGTGCAGTCACAAAAGGATTGCTACCGGGAGTGGGGGACTTTGAAATTAGCGGACGAGTGGAGACCATCCAAAATACAAAATTATTGAGATCGGCCAGAATCCTAAGAAGAGTACTGTGGACGTCAGGAGAATTGCTGTCACTCAGACTCCAGTGGAAAATCCTCAGGCGTGACTAGACTGTAGCTCTCGTTAGATATTCGGGACACTTTTTGAAGTGGACCAAAGAAGAAATTAAGCAAATGGACCAAAGAACAATTAAATTAATGACCATCCATAAGACATTATATTCCAGAGATGACCTTAACAGACTATATGTATAAAGAAAGGAGGGAGGAACGGGACTTGCAAGCATTGAAGACAGCATTGACGTATCAATACAGCAACTCGAGGACAACATAGAAAAGCAGGAATGAAGACTAGATACGACTGTGTGGGCAAAATAATCCACTGGGAATTGTGCAAGAAATTGAAATTTGACCATACAAACAAATGGTATATGCACAACCCAGCTTCTGTCCTAGAGACTGACACACATAAACTCCTATGGTATTTTGACACACTGACGGATCACCTAATCTCTGCCAGAAGACCAGACCTAATAATAATCAACAAAAAAAACTTTCAAAATTGTGGACTTTGCTGTCCCGGCTGACCACAGAATAAAACTGAAGAAAAGTGAAAAGAAGGATAAGTACCTGGACCTTGCTAAGGGATTGAAAAAACTATGGAACATGAAGGTGGCAATTATACTAATCATGATTAGTGCTTTTCTAATCAAAGGATTATTAAAGGACTTGGAGGTAGAAGGACGAGTGGAGACCATCCAAACTACAACATTTTTGAGAACGGCCAGAATATCGAGAAGAGTCCTGGAAACTTGAGGAGACTTGCTGTCACTCAAACTCCAGTGAAAGACCATCCGCTACAACAGATGTGAAAAAATTTCAAGGGGTAAATAAAAATGATAATAATCAATTCTCAGCCAGTAGATCAGACTTAGTGATAGTCAACAAAAGAATAAAGAACCTGCCGAATAGTGGACTTTCTGTCTCAGCAGACCACAGAGTAAAGTTAAAAGAAAGCGAAGAGAGAGAAAAATATCTAGACCTTGCTAGAAAACAAAAAAAATGGAACATGAAAGTGACTGTGATACCGATTGTAATTGATGCACTTGGAACAATCCTCAAAAGATTTACAAATGTACTAGAAGACTTAGAAACCAGAGGACAAGTAGAAACCAACCAGATTACGGCATTATTAAGCTCGGCCAGAATACTGAGAAGAGTACTGGAGACATGAGGAGACACACTGTCTCTTAAACTCCAGGGAAAAACTATCAGCTAGCACTACAGTATAAACTCTCAAAAGATTCAAATAATAATAATGATTTTTAGGCTTATTGTGTTGGCAAAACAAAAATACCTCCAAGTAGAGGGAATAAAATGCATCAAAACTATACATGCATCCCGCTCTTGATAACACACACTGTATTAGTCTTCCCGCAGATAAAAAAATAGCCCTGTCTTCCAGGGAGGAACCGTGTTGGGATTCAAAAATCACAATCTGAAACAAAAATACCTCCAAGCAGAAGGAATAAAATGCATCAAAACCATACATGCATCCCACTCTTGATAACACGCACTGTGTTGGTCTTCCAGCAGATAAAAAATGGCCCTGTCTTCCAGAGAGGAACCGTGTTGGGATTGAAAAATCACAAACTGAAACAAAATCCTCAATTCGTTTGTTATTAGGATCGGGATGATTTCAATTCTAACATACTAACTTCTTCACTTCAACCAACACCAAATGAAAAAAAACTTGATAAGCAATGATCAAAAGAGGATGGCAAATCAGTATTACGTGTATACTTTTATAGAATTAAAAAGGCATCAAGAAGAAATACAACTCAAGGAACCTATAATATATGTCAAGAAAGGTTTCAATGCAACGATGCAATCTTAGATCCCAATACATTACTGAATTTGAGAAGATATATCCTTAAAAGCAACCATTTAACAGATGCTGAAAAGATGGCCTCAAAAACAGGGAATCGCTGATACTGAAATGAAAAGAAATTGTAGCGCTTAAAATAAACGTAGTTGATTATAAAACAGATTATGTCAATGCAACCAAGTAATGACTGTATGAAAACTTCAGCAACAGAAAATTGATACAGCAAATTCGATAATATTTATCCTCAAAAAGAAAACCGAAACAACAGAAAATAAGATAAAAATCGACTCAATAAAACAAGATATAATCAGAAAATTCGCTAAAGTAACAAACAATAATATGGAAGACGAAGTACCTAAAAAAAAAACTTCAAAACATGTCAAAAACAACCTTATACAGATAAAGTTTTAAAACTATACTATAGATGATGTAAAAGACTTTAAACTAAACCTTATGCTTTTATACAAAATAATTTATTCAACTGGTACAGAAATTAACCAAGTAACAATGACACACAAATAAGATAGCTTTAATCCACCCAAATGAAAATGAAGGATACAAAAAGGAAATAAAAGAACACGGAGGAGAAATATCCATATTTGATGTAATGAGTAAAGGTGTCAACGTGAAAATAAGGAAATCGAGAAAATTTAAAAAAAAAAATTTTTTTTAAAATAACATCAGTTGATAAGATCCCAAATGATAAATTAAAAGCTGAAGAAAAATATCCAACAAAAGGCTCAGCGTGACCAAAGATATGAAAAACGAACAAAATTCTTTTGACACAGCAAAATATTTCTTGACAACCCCAAAATATTCTATCGAGAAATGGGGAAAAGAATATGAAGGAAATTTAGGCAATTGAAGAAATGAAAACATTTTGGAGTAAAAGATCCATAAAAGAACACATAATAAAACTTCAAATTGGATTAAAAATATAAAAGACAATTATGAAAATAACAAACCAAAAACCTGAAGATATTACTATAGAAAAGATTATAAATACATTTAAAGTCACACATAAATAAAAGTCACGTTAAAGAGATAAAAATACAAACTTTTCGCTCCACCACCTATTTTCCTCCACTCATCAACTTATGACAAAAATTATATCAGAAATCATTAAATGTTTTTACTAACTATATCGGTTGAGCATTTTTTAAAAAGAGTTTAACAAATTTCAATTTTTAAAAAAAGAATTTAACAGCTTTCAATTTAAGTTTTCTTTCTCCCAGACCGGTTGCCGTATCAAGGTTGAAGAGCTTAGTCTGTCCTACAAGTTAAACATAAATGGAGGGGAATAGTTGAATGCATACCTTTCACAAGCATATTAAGGCTATGTGAAATGCTTACAGTCCCGTCCAGGGTTTGAACTAGGGTCGCTGTGTCCATTTCCTATGACGAAAATAATTAGAAATCATTAAAGAGATTTAAAAGATACCCGTTTGACTCACAAAACAGTAACAAACCAAAAACAAAGGAAACAACAAAAGCAAAAAAAAAAACCGACCCACCCCCACAACATATAGAATAACAACGATTCTGAACGAGTGAATAGTCAAATTCGTAGAATGTAAAGACATCTTTCCTTTCGAATGACAGGGATGCAAAAAGGAATCATATGGTCGAATCCAAAAGTTTACGTATGGCTTGGACTGACAACAAGAAAGCTTTCAATAGCTAACCCTACTAATGGATTTTATAAAATTCTAGATATTCGAGAGATATCCCAATTATAATAACAAACCTAAAATACAATATAGAAAGGTGGCATACTCATCATATTTACCCAACCCCTCCGCTCGGGCAGGATATGACACAAGGTCAATTTTTAAGCGGAGTTTAACAGGTTTCAATTTAGAGTTTTCCTTCTCCTAGACTAGTTGCCTCACCAAGTTTTCCTTCTCCTAGACTAGTTGCCTCACCAAGGCTGAGGAACCTAGTCTGCCCTACTATTTACCCATAGCTGGAGGGAGAATAATTGGATTCATACATTTCCCAAGGGTATTAGTGGTATGTGAATGCAATCAGTCAGGTCCAGGATTTGAACTCGTGTCGCCGTGTCCAATTCCTATGACGATAACCATTACACCACGGGCACTTCCTCAGGTGGCATACTCATCTCAGATTAATGCATGACAAAGGCAGGCTAAAAACTAATAATCTGTACACCAATTATGGAATGTTCCAAGGATGTTCTCTTCTCCTTTTATGTATATCTCTAATACCTCTTTCAATAGAACTTAAAAACAGAAGCGATGGATATAAAACCACTTCTAAAAAAATAAACCATCTATTCTATTCAAAGTTATATGTAGAAAAATGATGACACTTTCAAAAGTTTAGATCAATATTTCTTTTGTATAAAACAGTGACACTAACTTGGCTTCACTGGCTTTTTATAAACTAATGCCAGTCACGTGATTAGACTGCGACAGTCATTAAACCCTAGCGGTAAATATAAATAAATATAAACAAATTTAGAGAAACTCATTGCCGGAAGCTCAGCTGAAAAAATCAGATGTGTAAATAATGGTAACAGAAATAACAGAAGAAGAGGGGGAAAAAGTTGTTTCAATAATAGCAGCAGAAATAAGAAAGAAAATTCAAACCACAAAGATAGATTACAAAAAAGAGATATATTTCGATTTAGACTAAATTAAAACTTAAAAAGTGTAAACGTGAATACGCTTGGCGAATGTTGACTGATTTAATTTTAGCTACACAAAGACCAAGGCAACAATCCATAGGAAAGACACCAACTGGAAAATAGTTTAGAGAAGATAAAAATTGTATCTACTGTTACTTTAAAAGAAATCCAGCACAAAGACGTTATAGGAAAAGGATGATCGAAATTTTGGCAGAATCTGCAAGATTCTATTCAACAAGCTCAAGACTTACTCACCAAGCTAGAATGATTTTACACAAAGGTTGTTTTTTGTCTGTTTTTTTTTTTTTTTTTTTAGCGTGAGATTCTAGAAATATGGACAGGTAAGTTGCGAAGAATTTGCTCACAAAAAAAAAAAACAACACGAATTGAAACACAAAGCAATGAAAATCCAAATACCACAGAACACACCACCACAACATAAATGTTAAAACAAGAAGACAGAAAATGTTGAGTCAATAAAAAAATCACTACTCTAAATCATTACTATCCCTCAGGAATCAAGACTAAGGATAAGTCAAGGTAGAAAGCGAAATTGATAATAATATCCCAATGAACAACATCACTGGGCTAAACGAGCTAATTTCTGCCGGAGCAAAACTAGTCATGGAAAAAATTGGGATGCTTTTAAAGAACCCAAAGAGAAATACAAAACCTTGATGAGAAATTAGGCTAAAAGGTCAAATAAAGAAACAGTGATAACAAGCGAAAGTCCTACGGAAGAAAAAACACACAAGGATACATGGGAATGAAAAAAAAAACAAAGAAGATAACAGCAGACAGACAAGTCTGACAACACAACTGGAAGAAATAAATCAGAAGATATAAGCGAAACAGAAGGGAGAACCTCAAAAGATACAAATTGTTATAGATGCACTTGGAAAGGTTTCCAAAGACCGAGGAAGAAGACTGGAGGAATTGAAAATCAGATGAACCGAGACCATCTAAACCCCATTATTAAAATCGGATAAAATACTCAGAAGAGTTCTGGAGACCTGAGGTGACTTGTTGTCACTCAGTCTCCAGTGAAAAAACACCACCTAATGATGGTATGAAAAATTCACCCGAAGGTAATAACTAAGAGTGTATCAACCCTGCGTAATATGATAAAATCATAAGAAATGTATAAAAACAATAATAGAAGCAATGTTCATGAAATAGAATAATTTTTTTTTATAAAATCATATTAATACTTAAAAGAATATCGACACAGACTGATCTGATGAAAATAGCAATGATAAGATTAAATATAAGAAAAGATGAAATGAGGCTACTAAAGATTCTATCGGCCCAAAGTTTTGTAACGAGCAATAATGATGAAATAAATGAATAGTGAAATAGCAGTAATATTGTTGAGTTTAACTAACCATAATGTATTGTTAACAAACAAAAATACTAAGTTTGAATATAAACAATAATATGTATTTTTAAAGTGATTTTAAAAATCAACCTTTGCAACACACAATATTCGCTTGTTATTTTTTGCAGTTTTTGTTTTGGGAGTTTTTATTTGTTTGTTTGTTTGTTTTTGTTTTTATTTTTTACCAGCTGTAACAATTTCTTCTGACAACTCGAGTTAGAATAGAACGCGTGATGAAATTAAGTTCTTTTGTTTATAGATGTTAACTCATTACTCACTGTATTACTCAAATTCAGGTAAGGCAATGAACCATTTAAATTAAACAATCAAAGCCTATGATTATTTACGTTTAGCAAACAAGACAAGTTGATCAACCCCTCCGCTCGGGCAGGATATGACACAAAGTCAATTTTTAAGCGAAGTTTAACAGGTTTGATTTCAGAGTTTTCCTTCTCCTAGACTAGTTGCCTAACCAAGGCTGAAGAAACTAGCCTGCCCTACTATTTACCCATAGCTGGAGGGAGAATAATTGAATTCATATCTTTCCCAAGAGTATTAGTGCTATGTGAAATGCAATCAGTCTCGTCTAGAATTTGAACTCGTGTCGCCGTGTCGATTTCCTACGACGATAACCATTACACCACGGGCACCTCCACTTCTTTCCTCAATAATAATTCCTAATAATACAGGTATCGGAAAAAAAAATTTCAAAATAAAACTTCAGGTTTAGTTTAGTCTACTTCGCCTTTAACCTGGACTAAGCATACAAAAGCAAATCCTCAAAAGACAGTTATAAATAAAAATGGCTTTCAGTTGCAGTAAAACACGTCTAGCAAATGTTACAAAAAACATTTTTAAAAACATCAAAAAAATCAAATTGATTCTTTTTGCCTAAGGAAGACCATTGTATTATTTCAAATCCAATAGGGAAGCCTGCCAAAATATCTTTCATAAAACAAATACATCTAATAAGATAAACAGTATACTTTGTAAGTAGTAAACGGTAAAATTGAATTAGAAAGTACTTGTGGGTTGATTGAACGATTAGAAAACTCAGGAAGATGATTATTGTCGATGTTATGGAATTAATGCAATTATAAATGAGACAATAGAAGTATTACTTGTATAAGGTAAAATGCATTGCTAATAATTTTGCAATAAAAATTCACAGAAAATCAGAAAGATAAGCATTTTCAGTGTTCTGAAATTAATGCAATCTTTAGTGAGATCTCTATGGATGACAATTATATATATATAAATATATATATATATATATATATATATATATATATATATATATATATATATATATATATATATATATGCACACACACAAACATTTGCTTAAATACGCACATACACACTCATAAACTGCAACGTAAAAGTACGAGTAATTTTGCCTCAATACTTATCCTAGCAAACAGTTTTCACCATCTTCTTCGAAGTATTCCTCTGGCATACAATGGTTCTGTTTATTGTTGAGAAGCAATCGTTTATATTACACTTGGCCCGAATGTACTGCCCAAATTGTCTAAACTCTCTTGTAACGCGCATTCACAAATATTTAACATATACATATATATATATATATATATATATATATATAAAGAGAGAGAGAAAAGGGAGAGAGATTTTGTGTGTGTGTGTGTGTGTGTGTGTGTGTGTTGTTGTTGTTGTTGTTGTTGTTGGGGTTGAAAGGATTGATATTTTAACATTACATTTGATTTCGTGCAAAAATAAAAATAAAAACCTGATTCAACACCCGCCAATTTTATCTTTTGTAGAATTGTCAGAAAATTTTTCAAAATAATACATTTTCCTCCAATCTAAAGTTTGCTTTTTGTTCTTTTGTTCTTTTTTCTGTTTTTTTTTTTTGTTTTTTTTTTTTGGTCTAAAAATGTAACAGAAAAAGAAAATTCTTGCTCTAAAACGACAACAACGACTTTTACTTAGATCGCTAAAATCTGACAAAGAACACAAATTGTGAATGTGTTTATTTACTTGTTTTTCCACACAGGAGCCATTTAAACTAGACCTGATTATCGATTGTTCATAAGTAATAAATGAGACAAACATCTACGCTTCTAAAGAAACTGTTTCTGTAAGTGTCTCTCTCACTCTCTCTCTCTTTCTTTCTATCTCTCTCTCTATATATATATATATATATATATACTTTTATACGACTGCCATTCAATAAGGAAAAGTTTTTAAAAAGCCAAATAATCTTTCCTCAGTCAGAAATTTTTCAAAAAACTTCTTCATTGTTTGGAATTGATTTATGGAAAAAATTATATTAATCTCAGAAAATATTTGTTTTGATGCTATTCGAAATGGCTGTAAATCTAACAGAGTTCAACAGGCATTAACAGAGGCCGGTCAGTTTTGGTGGCTGAGAAGTATAAAGCATGTGAAGTTAGAATAGCGTTGACAAAGAATCAACAGCAATTGTTGACTTTTAGTTCCATGGTTTGATGATCGCATGAGTGAGATACTGACGTCATATTGATGTTATATATGGTCTATCACCGATAAAGAGCTCTCTTTCTTCGTAAATATAACAAACTCCATTATTAACACACACACACACACACACACACACACACACACATACGCGTGTGCGTGTATATCATTGACAAACCTATCCAAAAATATTAATGGCCAACTAGAACTCAAAATAGGACAGTTTACGGAGAAAGAACTTGACGCAGTATTGGAAAAAATATAAACAGGAAATCTGTAGGTCTCGACGAAATACCCGCTGAAATTTGGAAGACATGAAAATTCGAGGACATACTTCTCTAATTATGCAATGCTGTCGAATAACAAAACCCCATAGGGAAGTGAATAAAAGGCTACATGCTTCCCTTCCTCGCGAATAGTGACTTTGAAATCATAAAGAACTACAAAGGCATAATTCTTACTGCCATAGCTGCTAAGGTTTTATAATGCCCATCTTCTCAATCGCATCCGACTTGAAATAAAGGAAATTCTTGGAAAAAAACTGATTCTGATAATCCGTCGAATGGAGTACGGGCAAAGAAACATGAGACAACACTACTATTCCTAGATTTCTCCAAAGCATTTAATTCCAAAGAGGAAAGATCGAGCAGACTCTATAAGGATATGGTCTTCACAAAACAACTGTTACCGCTATAACGATACTTTACAAAAACGTGAAAGCTCACCTGATGGAGACACCGACTTCTTCGACATTACCACAGGGGTATTGCAAGGAGATACAATAGCACCAATTTTTTTATACTCTGCTAAGACTTTGTAATTTGAACATCAATGAATCTAATGAAAGGAAATGGTTTCACACTAAAAAAGCAAGGAGACGATATTTCACAGATACTATGTACGCAGATAACACAGATGACCTAGAACATCTCACAAATACACCAGCCACAGCCAAATCCCGGCTGCATAGTCTAGAGCGGGTAACAGGAGGCTTTGTCCTCTGTGTGACTGCAGATAAAACAAGGTATATGTGTTTTGAACAAAAAGTAGCCATATTCACATACCTCAGCAGCAATATCTCATCCACTGAAAATGTTGTTAACATAAGCCTAATGAAGGTGCAGAATGCTATTAACACGTTATCGATCATAAGGAAATCTGATGTGTCCAATAAAATAAAACGGAGATTCTCCTAAGCTGTAACTATGTCCATACTAATATATACAGGTACCAAATGGACACTAACAAAATGCATTAAGAAAAAGCTAGATGGGAACTACACAAGAATGCTGTGTACTATTTTAAAAGAATCCTCGAAGCAGCACCCCATAAAACAACAGTTGTAAGGCCACTTACCTTTCATCTCACAAATTATACAAATAAGACGAACAAGACATGTAAGGCACTACTAGGGAAGCAAGGACACAATTTTAAGCGAAGTTCTCTTATGAACTCATGCATATAGACGTGACAGTGTTGGCTGACAAGCAAATATTTATAAAAATGTTTTACGGGCACAGGATGTGATCTATAAGACCTGCCAAGAGCGATGGCCGATGGGGATGGATGATGTGGGTGAAAAAGAGAGTCAGGGAATTCCATACCATCAGTGCAACTTGATAATGTTTGATTTGGTTTGGTTTCTTTGTTTAATGGCATATCAACCTTAGTAGGTTATTTAACGCCAAAGCCACCCTTCTAGAGGAACAGTAATGGTACTATCTAACCCATTTCTGGGAGCTTGATAATGATATATATACGAGGTGCATACGATAAGTTTCCAGACTTTTCGTACAGGCATTTAAAATTGTGGTAGACTCTTGAAAATTCACTATGTTATTGCTATACATGAGATGACTGACCAATTTTTATGATTTCAGGTTCAAATGAACTGCTACAGCAGCAATTGGAATACACCTTACTAAAGCCTGATTGTCACAGTTGGTGAATTTCAAAAATCCAATCTGGACGTGACCACACTTTAGAAGAACGATATGCAATTAAATTCTGTTTTAAACTTGAAAAAATGACACAGAAACGTATGGAATGCTTCAGACCGTTTTTCTACCATCTTGCATGAATCGAGTATCAGTTTTTGAGTGGCATAAGAGATTCAAGGAAAGCAGGGAGTCTATGAAGGATGATGAGAGGTGTGGGAGGAGTAAGAAAGTCAATACACCAGAGTTGATTGGCCAAAGGGTTAGGATTAGGGTTGCTATGTTAAGGTTTTAAGGGAGTTCAGGAAAAGATTCAGTCGGAGGAGTCCAGCACTCTTCAAATCGGCTCAGTGGCATTTCCACCAGGACAATACACCAGTCTACAACTCCATCCTTGTTACAGACTATTTGACCAAGATGGGCATCAAGACAGCTCCTCAGCCTCCATATAGTCCAGACCGTGTTCCCTGTGACTTTTGGTTATTCCCTAACTTCGGAGGCTGTCGTTGTGAGACAATTGAGGAGATGAAAGAGGCTGTGACGAAGGTCATTGACACGCTGACACAAGAGGACTTCCATGGGGCCTTCCAGAAGTTGTTGGAACGGTACAACAAGTGCACTGTAACCGGAGGAGATTACTTCGAAGGGGACTAGAGTTTAATGTGTGTACTATCAATAAAAGTGCTCATACGAAAAAAGTCTGGAAACTTATCGCATGCACCTCGTTTATACTTTAACCGGCTAATTGGTCTAGTGGGTAGAGTGTTCGCCAAAGGTCCGGGAGACCTGGGTTCAGTCCCAGGTCGCGTCATACCAAAGACTTTAAAAATTGTACTTGATACCTCCTTGCATAACACTCAGCAATATAAGGTATAGATCAAGGGTAAGTGGAGCAATCCTAGGAAAGGAGTAGTGCCCTCCCCTACACCTCGGTGTAGTAGCTATTGAAAAAGGAACCTTCTGGTCACCCTCGACAAAGGTCACCAACTTTTTTACTTATATATTCAAATGTTGAAATGAAATAACGAATTCTTGTCCAACTTGAATATGATTTATAACTACAAAATTTGATCATTAAGAATCAACAGAGATAATCGCATTTTTAGATACTTTAATTTATGCTTTGAAGAACATAAAACTACAAGGCAAAAACAACTAATAGATATACATAACTCTAATTTAAGTCGTTTCACTCCAAATACCTAAAAAGAAACCTATCTTACGTGATCCATGATTAAGGAGTGTCTGATCATTTACACAACCTTCCACTACTTACTGGATGAGATGCAAGGTCAATTCTTTTAAGCGTTAGACTGCTTACCACACTAAAGTTAAAGAGATCGATATCCAATTATTTACCAGTAGATGAGAAGATCATCATGATTGTCAAGGCATGCCGACAATATAGATTCACTTAACTCTCTCTGACCATACGTCCCTTTCGTTCATTGCTCTAGACGGCATCCAGTGTCTGTTCAGAGCTGATGAACGTAAGTTTTTACAGGTCGATCAATACTGGTATTCCTATATTTCCGAAGGGTATTAATAATATACTAACTGCAAACACCTTCACCTAAATAGACTCAGTTTGTGTCCGTTTCCTATGATGATGTCCGTTACACTACAAGCACATCAGATTATAAAGCATCAAAAATATTTCCCGATAAACTAAAACATCAATTCCTTAGAAGCACTAGGGTGCTATCACATAATCATAATACAAAGATATCATATGAGTATAGAATGAATATCTTAATAATGATGGACTGTCGTCCTCGTGGTGTAATGGTTAAAGCGATTGAATACAGAATCGTAGTAAGCGAGTTCGTACTCCAGTTACGCTATTACGTTCACTTTCGAGCAAATACTCTTAGGAAGGGTATGAACCCCCTTATCCTCCACGCTATAGGTTAAATAGTACCCCTACTGTTCTTCTAGGAGAATGGCTTTGGCATTAAATAACTTACAAAGGTTGGGATGCCATTAAACAAAGAAACCATACCTCGATAATAATGGTTATCTTTACATTAAGATAAGAATAATCATTTTAACACCATCCTTAATTTAATTTTGAAATAAAATCCATCTTTGATATTTTTCAAGAATCGAGTACACTAGCCTATCGTCGATAAAAGGACTTTACATAAATGATAGAAAGCAAAAATAATCCATTAAAAGCTCCAAATTAAATCCTCTAAATTGTGATAATCATGTAATATTAGGAAGAAACTTTCTAACAATCCCCAACTCATTCGATGGCTTCACTACTTAGAAAACATTTAAAATTTATCACGAATCTAATTGCAGAAGTGCAAATGTTATCCACCAAATAGATTGCATGAGTTGATTGAAATAATAAATTGCTCCTCTTTAAAGATAATTGGGAAAAGCCCCGGTTGCTTAATAGCTAAAATGCTGGACTGCAGTCTTGAAGCAAGTTTATACCTTTTGGCAAATGTATGAAACCTCCTATTCCACAGGCTATGGATTAAATAGTTTCACTTTTGTTTGCAATAATTTGCAATAAATAACCCACGAAGGTTAATATGCAATTAAAAAAGAAACCAAACGAAACCTTTAGAAATAACTGGAACGTTTTTTTTACAAAAAGCCGTTAACCTAGAAGCAGGAAATTGCCCAATCAACAGGGGCTATAGAATAAACCAATTGCTTTTCTGCAGAGGGGCAAGACCCTCCCAACGAATGTCTTGTATATGACATTAACTAATCTGATGGTGAGGTTTCAGTAATGCTGGAGCTTTGAGGAATGCAAAGTACCCATTCATTGTCATCGTTCCCAAGTCCACTCTGGCCTGGAATGGTACCACCTGACTGGGTCCTATCTATGGGTCAAATAGAACTAAACTGTGTACTCATGTTAAACTCAATTGCCTGAAATAAAACTGTTTTGACATTTAAACTGCGTACTTATGATGAACTGAATTGTTTGAAAGGGAATTGTTTTTGTATACTAAACTGGATTGTTTGAAATAGAACAGTTTTTGACACTGAAAGAGTGCTAACGCTAAACTGAATTATTTGAAATAGAACTGTTTTAATATTTAACTGCGTGTAAACAAATCCTATACTTATACTAAACATAATTGCTTTCATTAGAACTGTTTGACTAAACTGAATAGCTTGAAATAGAAATGTTTTTGAAAATTAACCTGTTTACTTATGCTAAATTGAATCGTTTGAAATAGAACATTTTATTTCTGTGGAGGAATGGAAGAACATTAGTCGGGGACGTCCGACCAAGAGCGCCGTTGGCCACAGCTGCGCGAGACACGCAAATGGGTCTCAGCGAAGTAAGTGGGAGACACATATAAACTGCCCATATTGATCTACTGCGATGGGAACGTATCGCAGATACGATCAACTATACAATTTCTATAAAAATGGATTTGGCTTAAATAACCAAAAAAGGTTCATATGCCATACAATGCAAACCAGAAGCAAATGATGGGAAAAATAGTCGGAAAAATAACTCTAAAACAATGGCCGAAAGTCGCACAATATAACATTAAAACAATGGCCGCGAGTAGCACTACATAACCATAAAAAAATGGCCGCGAGTAGCACTATATAAGAATAAAACAGTGGCCAAGAGCCGAACTATAAGAATGGGAAATCAAGGTAAGCAAGTGCAACAAACGTTCTGAATTTGTTATCTTCGTTGATATTCTGAATTTTTTGTTTGTCTTTGAATATTTTTAAAAATCAATGTCGTACTATCGAATTAACATTTAGTATTTTTTCTTCTTTTTTTTTTCAAAGAACTGGAGAATTTTGATGAATAATAAAAGAACATTAGAAAACTGAAGAGTAAATAATTTTTAGTTTTAGCAATTTCCACTTCAAAAGTCACTTGACTGGAACTTTTTTTTTTCCAAAAAGCTGTTAACCAAGAAGCGAGTGATAGAAATAATTAAGAAAAAGAATCGGGAATTTAAAACTCAAACGGTGAGTAAAGATATGCCATTACGAAATACCTCACTAAACATTAGTATCAGTCATTTATGCTCTAAGTAGTAACTTAAGTGACGAATTATATTTAAACCCTAACAGTTTTGAAAAGGGGATTGTTGGACATTTGCTAAGTTGAAACTAAATCTAAAACAGGATTTTTTAGCCGGCTTAAGTGCCTTTTTGTTAGAGTACTAGGTCAGTTCTGTGACTGGAACACAGATTATAATTAACCCCTGGGTCTGTTATAGCCGCACTATACTACCCATCAAAACTAAAACTCCACATAAAAATCAAAGTGGAACTCTGATGACAGATCTGAGTGTCACGATCTGCAGGTGCCGCTCGAAAGCCAACATGAAAGATCCAGTAGGCCTCTTGCAAATATTGGCAGTTCTTATTTCAGGTGCACAAAGACCAAAGCAACTATACATCTGAGACAAAAAAGAAAAAATTGACAAGAAAAGACGATAAAAAGGTCACCCACTGTTATTCTAAAAGTAATCCTACACAAAGAGGTTATAAAAGAGGATGGTGGAGATCAGGACAGAATTTGTTAAAGTTCATACAAGTCTAAAACTTGCTGACCAAGCAAGACTTTTAAATAAAGATTGTTTTTTTTTTTTTACCTTGGAATACTAGAAATATGTGGATAGGTAAAAAATAAAGAATATACGAAATGAGTTGAGACAATGAATACTGTAAACCAAACAACCACAGATCCTACATCAAAGCATCAATCTTAACTCAAGAAGATGAAGAAATGTAGAATTAATAACGAAAATGATGAGTGTAACAGAAAATTACAATAACGTCCCAAAGGAATAAAGACTGGAAAAAAATCAAGATAGAAACCACAAACGTAAATAAATTATCGAAATATATCCCAACGGAAAACTTCACTGAACTGAACGAAATAATCTATGCAGGAGCAAAACTAAATGGTGATAAAATAGGCATCTTCCGAAAGAATCCGAACGGATATATATAATCTGGATGGGAAATGAGGCTAGAAAGACAAATAAGGAGGCAGCGACAACAAAACGAAAGAACAAAATGAAAAGATCAAAAAACGGGAACGGGGGTGGGTAGAAATTTACAAAGTTAATTGAAAATTGGTACATGGATGATGTCAAGGTATTTGCAAAAAAGGAAAAAAGAACTAGAGACTGATACAAACAAAAATATACAGCCAGGATATAGGGATAGAATTTGCCATTGAAAAATGTACCGTGCTCATAATAAAAAGAGGGTAAAGAGAAACAATAGAACAATTAGAATTGCCAAATCAGGAAAGCATCAGAAAGCTTGGAGAGAAGAGGAATATTGGAAGCAGACAGCATCAAACAGAGATAAAAGAAAAAGTAAGAAATGAGTCTAAAAGATAATGTCTCGAAAGCAATTTTCGCAGTAGAAATTTCATCAAAGGAGTAAACACATAAGTATTCGTCCTTAGAGGATACTCGAGACCATTCCTAAAATTGCAAAGGGAGGAACTCAAACAAATGGACCAAAGGATAAAAAAGTTGATGGCCATGCACAAGGCCTTACATCAGAGAGATTACAGACAGACTATTTATAGGTCAAGAAAAGTGGAAGCAAACTCGCCTGCATTACTTAGATTCTTCAATTGAAGAACAACATTAAATGTGAGGAAGAGAAACTAATTACATCTTATAGTAATAGCTTGGGCAATATAAGACAGAACAGAAAAGCAACAAAATCTTGCAAACAGAAATGGGAAGAAAAACAACTGTAGGGATACTTCAAGCGACAAACTGGCCAGATTGTACACGAGAAGACCCAGACAGGGCTAAGAAATGGAGACCTCAAAGGAAAAAGTGAATCTCTTTTAATAACAGGACAAAACAACGTCATAAGAACCAATCAAATTAAAGAAGAAATGATTAATAAAGAAAAGAATACCAAGTGTAGGTTTTGTGAAAAAAAAAATGAAACGGTTAATCACATGATAAGAAAATGCAGCAAACCAGACATGACTGGGTGTGGAAGTTCTACTGGGAATTGTTCAAGAGATTGAAATTATAATTGATGGTAAATTGGATAAACATAATCCGTCCTAAAGAATGAGTAGCATAAAATTCTCTGGGATTTTGAGATACAAACAGATCAACAAATCCCAGATAAAATACCAGACTTAGTATTAACTAAAAAGAAAAGAAAGACTTTGCCGTTTAGTGAATGTTGCCCTTCCGGCAGACCAAATTGTGAAAGTAAAAAATGATGAAAAGATAAACAAATACTTGGATCTTACTAGAGAACTAAAAAGAAAACCACTGTGTAAGATGAAAGTGACAGTGATAATATATATACTTCATGCACTTGGAACGGTTTCCAAAGACTTTGGCAAAGATTTGGTTTAGTTTGGTTTTATAGCATATCAATGGTTATTTAATGCCAAATCCTCTTTAGACATATATATCAAATATATATGATTTGGTTTAGTTTTATGGCATATCAACCATTGTAGGTTATTTAATGTCAAATACTCTTTAGACATATATATCAAATATATATGGTTTGGTTTGGTTTAGTTTTATGGCATATTAAATATATATCATTTGTAAACACATTTTGTTGATAACATTTAAAGGAGCCTAAGCTTTTCTTTTTTACACAGTTAAATGGCTCCAAGTATTGCTATGTATCACTAAATGAAATTAAGAATCAGTCATTTGTTTACCCACAATTAAATGATCAAATAATTCTATTTCAAAAAATCTAGTTTAGCTTAAGTCATTTGTTTGCACTCATTTTAAATGTCAAACAATTCTTTTTGACCCATAGATAGGACCCTATCTGGTGCTACCACTCCAGGGCAGAGTGGACCTAGAATACTGAAAAGAGTCCTGTAGACCCGAGAAGACTTGCTAGTATTATAAAATCGCAGGAACAAAATAATTAAACAGTAAACTCAGAGATTGTCTTTAAATGTGTACATGAAATAAGTTTTTGATTCCAGTTCCATAAAAAATGAAAATACTTTTGATACATTATACGAGGGTCTTTTAAACGTTTCTCAGCCTCACCCACTGGAGAAACTAAGTTTTCAGAATTTTTCCTTATAGTCCCCCTTGCCACAAGCATCTAGGTCTCTAAAAAGCTCCACCGCAGCACATATGACATCACTGTTGTTGATCTCTTAGTTGGGATTTGAGTTTAGAAAGCAGAAAATCAGGAAGCAAGAAGCCAGATGGAACAAGGCCTGGTGAGTAAGAGAATGGAGTAGCAAATTTAAAGCCACAGATAGATACTTCAGCCACTGCAACCAGATCAGTTTAAACAGGAGATTTATTGTGAAGCAATAGCACTCTTGCCATTTTCTTTTTCCTGTGTTTCAACTTTTTGGCTTCCTTCATTTGTCTTAATTCTAATGCATCATTACCCTTTTAAGATTAAAAAAACCGGAAGCCATCACTTGACGGCTTGTAATTCTTTGAAGACGGAGAACCAGACTGATTTCCAATGTTCGCTTTGAATTGCTGACTCAGGTTTAAAGTAGTTAACCCATATTTCAACTTGAGTTACCAATTTACAGTGGAAATTCTTAGGGTTAGTCAGTAAGCGAGTCAAATGTGTCATGGAAATGGACTCTTTTCAGCTTGTTGGCTGGCGTCAGAATTTTTGGGATCCGTACAAGAACTATTGCCAACAAGCATAGCTATCTGCTAGACATCAATGGTATCGACTTGTTCATCAGTGATTAAAGTTTTGGGAGACCTGGCCGAGGGCCATATTCTATGCTATCCTTTACTCCTTTGAATTCTGTAACCCACTTTTTCACAGATACATAGTCTGGGGAGTTCTCATCAACAATCAGTACCAGGTTCTCCTGGATTTCCTTTGGTGTCATAACTTTCTTTTGCAGATACATTAACAAATAAATGTCCCTCACCTTGACTTTCATATCAAACATAACCATCATCTAAACACTGTTTTGTTTTAAATTGGATCTGCCACATTAACAAATAAATGCAGAGATGTCCTTCACCTTGGCTTTCGTACTAAAGAAAACCATCATCAAAACGTTTAACTGCATAAACAATAATCAGTACTTTCACTAAACTGAATTTTTTAAAACTTTTAACAAAATAAATATGGATTTTAAAAGACCCAAAAGGGTTTATCCACCGTAAAAAAAAAAACAACCAACAAACCAACAATTACTTTCTTTATTTGACCTGGACTAGCCACATTAACAAATAATAGATTTCAGGATCTTTAAATTGATGTTTTCTTAAAACATAACCGTCGTCCAAAAACTGCTTTCTTGTTACGTGGACCTTCTACATGAAAACTAAATGGATTGTGGATCTTCACTTTTACTTCTGCATTAAATAACCAATCATCAGAGAACTGCTTTCTTTTGACATAGACTTGCCACATTAAGGAATAAAAAGTTAAAGGATATTCAAATTGGTGTTTGCATCAAACCTAATTAATCATCAAAGCAATACTTTATTTTTAAATAACCCTACCACATTACCAAATATACACTTATCTATGTACAATATTTGATTTAACTGTTACAATTGAATTGAACCATTTCCCCTACTATTTAGGATTACCCTTTCTCAGGGAGTGTATTCTATGATTTGGTGTGAACATCACGTGAGTATGATACACAAATGTAAATAAACTATCAATTTGAACAAAATAAATATTTAAAAAACAATCCTCATTTGATGAATAGTTATGTGAACTTGTTTACTTTTACGTTGATTTTTAATATTTCTTTTTCCAGCTTAAGTGCTAAGATCCAAGCATTTGGAATAATATGAAAAGTAAATACTCATAAAGAATATCATTCATATCTCATTTATCTACCTTATATATATATATATATATAAATCTGAGTTAGTTTCGAAATATATATATATTATATATATATTTCGAAACTAACTCAGATTTAGAAAGAAATTATCCTATGTGTATGTATATATATATATATATATATATACACACACACACACACACATATATATATATATATATATATATATATATATATATATATATAATAAAATTTGAAACTAACTCAGATTTAGAAAGAAATTTTCATATTTGTACATATATATATACACACACACACACACACACACGCACACACACATATATATATATAATTCGAAACTAACACAGATTTAGAAAGAAAATATCCTATTTGTAGATATATATATATACATCTGTATATTTATATATATATATATATATATATATATATATATATATACACACACACACACTTTTATATATATATATATATATATATATATATATATATATATATATATATATATATATATATATAATTCGAAACTAACTCAGATTTAGAAAGAAATTATCCTATTTGTGTGTGTATATATATATATATATATATATATATATATACACGCACACATATATCTGTATAGTTATATATATATATATATATACACACACACACACGCGCGCGTACACACACACACACATGCACACACACACACACACACATATATATATATATACACACACATATATCTGTATAGTTATATACTCCTGAAAATGACTTAACTCATATACATACGATTACATTTTTGTATCATATTTCAATGCAAGACAGTTAATAATAATAAATAATATCCGTTTTGGTTTTTAACTAGAAATAATAATAAACTGATTCTTGATTTTTTGTGGGCGGTCAGAAAAAATTAAGTTTCTATCAAAACACAATGTGAGATATTCATTTCTTTATGAACGATGGTGTATCTCAATTCTGTACAGTGAATTTTTCGTTGAGACAGAAATAAAAATTTTGTTTAGCTGTAATTGTAGCTAATATGTCAGTTTCTGTGGACCTTGGAAAATTCAGCATCATACACTGATACGGATGTCTGTATTTACGTAAACCCTGTGGAATCGAAAGAATGGAATAAGTCATTTTAAGTGGAGTACAGCTAGTCTAATATTTTAAAGTTTCATATCAACTTTATACAACTATATATATATATATATATATATGTGTGTGTGTGTGTGTGTTACTCAGTAAATAAGCATCTTTTAGTATTAAATAATAATATCCGTTTTGATAGAACAATGTTTAAATAGAAATGATTTTATTTTTATTTTTTGTTTTACTTTTTTTTTCAGTACTTTTTCTGTACTTACCTAACCCTTTTGTCACAACCAGGATGCAACAAAAGGTCCAATTTTAAGCGGAGTACAGCTGGTTTATATTTCTTGACCAGTTGTCGGACGAAGGTTAAGCGTCCGATCTTTTCTCCTATTCAGCAATACCTATGAAAGAAATCAGATGTCGTCAAGCTTTTCCTCAAGGCGTTACCGCAAAATAAAATGAAAACAGAACCTCCGGGATTTGAACTCGTGTCGCCGAATCCATTTCGTTTGTCGATAACCGTTACGCCAGGCGAGCATACAGCAACAGCTATATCAGTTCCGGAAGACCTTGAAAAACTGAGTGGGCCATAACTGTAATGTCAATTTCAGCCACTCTAAATCGTTTCCCCAAGTAGCGTGCCGTCACTTTCTCTGCTCATATTAAATCTCTTCCTGAAACCATAGTACCGAAATCCTTAAGTTTACAAAAGTCACGACTTAAAGGTCATGATCTTTGGCAGGGCAGGTCAAGTGTTGAGGATGGAAGACCATCGTTTACCGAAGATTTAACAGCCCACAGATGAACATAGGAGAGAAGCGTCATGAAAGAGCTACAAGAAATCTTTAATGAAGACATATTATTTCCTCTTGAGAAATGGTGTCGAGGAGAAGAGATAATATTGCCATTCTCAGCCTTCTCAAATATTTCCCTATCTTATATTTGCAACACACATATATATATATGGGGGGATGGGTGTATGATCAGTGTTAATAATCATCATCATCATTCCATGTTACAATCCGTCACAATTGGTCATCGCTCTCAATAGGTCTTCCAGACTGCATCCAGTATCCAAACCAATATGATGTATATAAGTCCTGGCTAATCGACTAACGCTAGTGCGTCCGTGGGTAGTAGTCCATCGGAGAACGTTGCTTTGGAATTCATCCTTGGCAGTTCCCAACGTGTCTTGTTCATAACACTAAGAGTGTGAGTGATATGGGTGGTAAATGGACATTGAGCTGCTGTTTTGTGGGTTGTTGCTCCCAAGGTTTGTTCAAAACAGCACATTGCATTCTTGTATAGTTCGTGTCGAGCTTTTTCTCCAAGCGCTTCATTAAATTCCATGTGGTGCAACCATACAATTGTGCTAACGTAGCCACATCTTGAAAAACGACTAAATTTACAGCTACAAATGTCGCACCACAAATCAACCATTAAGCAATGAAAAATGATCTTTAGCGGATATTGAATTACTATGTTGTGAACACTTTTAGCTTTCAAATACATATAATATAATCTTGGAAGAAAAATGATCATACATATCAATGTTTTGATAACAACCAGTTACGGTCTTCAATCAAAATCAGAAAATGAACGTATTTATATATAGTTTTCAATACATTTTGGGCTCGAAATAATTATACATGAAGAACACTCCGAAATAAAATGGTTTTTAAAATAATTAATCTTTCAATGTTGTAAGTATTTGAGAGTTAAAATATGTTTTTGGTAAGTTGTTGAGTGTATTTGGTTTCAAATATAATATGCATATATATTCATGGGTTTAGAGAATTAGCTAGATAGATAGATAGATAGGTTGATAATGTAGTTTGATATGTTTCCAAATAAGGCGTGCTCAATATCACTAACAGAGTGTATATATCTAAGTTTGAATTGTGAAGACAGAACCAAAGTGATCATCAGACCAAGTCTCTGTCTTACTTGTAATTCGATAACGTGAAACTCAGAGTAAGGAGTTTTTATCTGACTTTTATTATCATCTGATTTTATACTAGAAATATATTGTGATTTTATTCTGTATCTTTGTGCACACTGTAAATATTTATCTGCTATGGGTTCCGGAGAAATAGATCCACAACCTCACAAATATTGACCATCCGTAGAATCCTTGAAGGCGTCCGGGCAAAAAACCTTCAGGCGACATTACTATTTGTCGACTTTACCAAGGCCTTCGATTCCATCCACAGAGGGAAAATGGAACTAATCCTACTAGCATACGGCCTACCTAAAGAAACCGTAGCAGCAATAATGATCCTCTACAAAAACACCAAAGTGAAAGTACGTTCACCAGATGGAGACACGGAATACTTCGACATTGTTGCAGGAGTACTACAAGGAGACACGCTAGCCCCATACCACTTTATCATCTGTCTAGACTACGTGCTTAGAGCTTCGATCGACAAAATCAGAGAAAATGGCTTCGAGCTGACTAAGAAAAGAAGCAAAAGGTACCCCGCAAAAACAATCACAGACGCCGACTACGCTGATGACTTAGCGTTACTGGCGAATACGTCTAATCAAGCAGAGACACTACTGCATAATTTGGAACGAGCTGCAGCAGGCATTGGCCTCCATGTCAATGCGCACAAAACTGAATATATGTGTTACAACCAAACGGGCAACATTACTACTCTAGACGGAGCCTCTCTGAGGCTAGTGGACAAATTCACCTACCTAGGAAGTAGCGTCTCATCAACAGAAAACGACATCGACACACGGCTGACGAAAGCATGGACGGCTATAGATAGGCTCTCAATAATATGAAAATCAGACCTGACAGATGAAATGAAGCGCAGTTTCTTCCAGGCAGCGGTTGTATCAATACTGCTATATGGATGCTCTACATGGACGCTAACCAAACGGCTGGAGAAGATACTCGACGGCAACTACGCAAGAATGTTGAGAGCAATATTGAACAGGTCCTGGCGACAACACCACACGAGACGCCAACTGTACGGCCACCTGCCTCCCATCACAAAAACTATACAGGTCAGACGAGCCAGACACGCCGGACACTGCTGGAGAAGCAAAGACGAGCTCGTAAGTGACGTACTACTATGGACCCCCACATATGGCCAAGCAAGAGCAGGACGACCAGCCCAAACTTACATACAGCAGCTATGTGAGGACACAGGATGTAACCCAGAAGACCTGCCGGAGGCGATGAACGATAGGGAAAAGTGGCGAGAGATGGTCAAGGATATCCGTGCTGGCGGCACGACATGATGATGGTGATGATGAACGTTAAATTTTAATCATATAAATATATATATATATATATGTGTGTGTGTGTGTGTGTGTGTGTGTGTGTGTGTTACACACCATTTCTATTACTTAGAAAGGACACAAAGTTTTTTTTATATTTTCCCTAATTTAAGAAAAACGATTTTTTTATACATATTTTGAGGGAAATTGAATTGTAGTCATTTGTTATTTTTGTAAGCTTCCGGGAAAATTTTCATTTTTTTCTCTGTCATTGTTGATACAAACTTATTTTTACGATTCCATCCGCTGCCAACAAGAAAAAAATTTTCACTTAGGGACAAAAAATAGATCGAAAAAAATGAAACGAAATAATAACAAAAATCATGTGATATTCCACCGACAATATTTTATTGGTGTCACTTTTATTCATTCATCTGTTTGCCTCTTTTTGTTTTTTGTTTGAATTTTATTTAATCTTTCCTTTTCGATTCGCGGTAAATTCGTCGAGTGTTAAATTCATCGCCAGTAAATTTCATTGAATGGTAAATCTATCGCAGGTAAATTCATAGTATTATACTAATTATTCTTATAATATAGGATTTCCCTTACCTTAATCCTAATCCTCCTTAAAAGTAATGATGACATTCTTAATATCATCATCATCATCATGTCGTGCTTGGTAACACGGATATCCCTGACCCTCTCTCGCCACTTTTCCCTATCGTTCATCGCCTCAGGCAGGTCTTCTGGACAACATCCCGTATCCTCACATAGTTACTGAATGTATGTTCGTGCTGGTCGTCCTGCACGGCCATGTGTGGGGGTCCATAAGAGTACATCACTTATGAGTTCTTCCCTGCTTCTCCAGCAGTGTCCTGCATGTCTGGTTTGTCTAACTTGAATAGTTTTCGTGACAGGAGGCAGGTGGCCGTACAGTTTGTATCTTGTGGGGTGTTGCTGCCAGGACTTGTTTAAGATTCTTAATTTAACAAGGAATAATATACCATACGATGAATTTACCGACCATAAACTTTCAATATGATGAATTTAAAGGCAATAAATTTACCAAACAATGAATTTACGGACGATGAATTTATCAACGATCAAATTACAAGGTAAGTTCAGTTTCTATTTATTTAAATAGAAAGTTGACTTATTTTCATAAAACTGATGGCTAAACATTTTGTCTTTATTAACAACTTAAGTACAATTATAGTTCCTCTAGGAAACCACACAACAACGAATACGTAGTTTCTCTAACTGGAAACATTGCCAGAGAGACTTCAGCTAAGATTTCTGGATCAGTCGTCAGAGTTTAGAATACACTGACAGTATCCCTTACAAAGCGGTAAGGCCCACTCCGAAAAAAAGCGGTGTCCAAAAATGACACTAAATTCTATTTGATGGTGAGGCTCCAGTTTGGAATATGAGGGAAGTCTGGATTACCTCTTCATTGTCATTAATCCCAGGTCCACTCTAACCTGAGTGTTAGTGTCTGTTAGGTTCCCATCTATGGGACAAATAGATCTGTTTGAAAATGATGAAGCATTATATTGGACCGTGTGGAGAAAAATTGAAAAACAAAGTAATCAAAAGTGAAGAATTTATGGTGGAAGAAAGTCAATGTTAAACGTTTCGGTTTAAATGAACCTTCATCAGGAATTTAAAATAGTGATCTTCACTTTTGATTTGTTTGTTTTTCAATTTTCCGTCATACTCTCGGATTCCTTTTCATTATTTACTTCGATATAAGCGTGTGCAAAAAGAAAAAAAAAACTCTTAAGAAAACAACTTCACAAAATATGTAAATATCATATTTACCAACCCCTCCGCTCGGGCAGGATATGACACAAGGTCGATTTTTAAGCGGAGTTTAATAGGTTTGAATTCAGAGTTTTCCTTCTCCTAGACTAGTTGCCTCACCAAGGCTGAAGAACCTAGTCTGTCCCACTATTTACCCATAGCTGGAGGGAGAATAATTGGATTCATACATTTCCCAAGGGTATTAGTGCTATGTGAAATGCATTCAGTCTCATTCAGGATTTGAGCTCGTGTCGCCGTGTCCAATTCCTATGACGATAACCATTACACCACGGGCACCTCTGGTGTAATGTAAATACAAAATATGTAAACATAAACTAATAATAAACGCGATTTCCTAACTTCTTGGCATGAAATAACCTTAGATAGGTTTACATCCCATTAAAATCATTCACTTGAAACTGCCTTCTGTTTGTTAATCACGACCTACATCAGCTTTTCAACATTTCCTTAAATGAAGCTGTGTCTTCATTTGGGACAAAAGTAAATAGTCTCAAAGATTAACACCAAGCAAGTAAAGAAGCTGTACTACAGAAATATATATATATATATATGTATATATATATATATATATAACTGTCCAGTGTTCCGTATGTCCCACGGTATCCTTGCCGGATTTTCTTGTCATGGTAATTCAATTTATATATATATATATATATATATATATATATATATATATATATATATATATATAAACTAAAACACGTTTACAGAGACTGTTTTTAGAAAGTAATGAGACTAATTTTTATATTTTTCGGGTTGACAACCCAAATCGAAATTCCTGTGATCAAAGTTTTTTATTTTCTTTACCACTCATTATTTCCATCAAATGTCGATCAGATTTAATGACGCTTTTGTCACATTTAGCTCAGCTCGTGAAGTGACAGCGGTATTAATCTAAAAAATGACATACAATTATTATCTTTACTTTTTTCTCGAAGAAAAGGAAAAGAGTTATAATTGTATATAATTGTATGAGACATCTGAACAGAAAAAAACGGATAATTATGTATAATTTTATAAGACATCAGTTAGATGAGAGAGACAGAGAGAGAAAGAAAGAAACGATTAATTGATTTTAAAAGGAATAGACATGTTTTTCAAATACTCTGAATTTCAACATTTTTTTGTATTTTTTTCTTGAATGAACTAAATCACAAGAATTCAATTGAAACATTGTTAAACTTGAACACTCAAAATAACGACAGGAAAGGTAATTTAGAAAACGGAAAAGTAAGCGGAAATTGTTTTTTGCATTTTCTGTGTTTTTGAAACCTTTGTAAAACATTTCATATTTATGTAAACGATTTGAATGTGATTACGGTCTCACCTATATTACCTGAAGGCGCCCACAGATGTGTTAAAGCATTTATGTTAGAGAAATTAGTTTTGCAACAAAAGCAGGGCTTTGTTCTTTATTCATGAAAAAATAAGGAAAAAGGCCTTTAAGATCAGCTTATACGAAAATGTGTTGACACTTTGTCTGAGGGAAGACAAAACAAAAACTAAAATGTACCGAATAAACTGGAAGTGTTGTGACAGATGGTTGCACTCTTAATGCGAGTTTCAATAAGGACTAAAATCAGCAATAAGTGACAAAATATACGACTAGAAAAGTCAAAATTGATAATTACGGAAGATGAAGTAAATTATGGTGTAAAAATTAAAAATGAAGTAAAAAAAGAAATTTGAAAACTTCCTAAATGAATTAATTGAAAAAACCGTAACGAAATAAACAAATATTGTTTTTAAAACAAAAGAAATTAATAAAGCATAAACAGAAGGGGATAAAATGAAATGATTGATGAAATCGTAGAAAACACACCCGAAGGTGTATTGAAAAAAGTATGAACTTACTTGAAAAATATAAGGGAATAGAAAAATCGTTCAGGATTTTAACGTTGAGAAGATTGGAAAAAGTTAAATTCTCAAACAAGCAAATAATAATAATAATAATAACGTGAAAAGAGGGATAAGTTCCTCGACCTTGCTAGGGAATTGAAAAAACTGGAACATACAGGTGACAATTATACCAATGCGTTTGAAACACTAACTAAAGGATTACTAAAGGGAGTAGAGGACTTGGAAGTTGGCGGACGAGTGGAAACCATCCAAATGACAGCATTGTTGAGAACAGACAGAATACTAAGAAGAGTCCTGGAGACTTGAGGAGACTTGTTGTCACTCAGACTCCAGTGAAAAACCATCGGCTAACGCTGATGTGAAACGCACTGAGTGGGACTGGGAAGTTGGCGGACGGGTAGAGACTATCTAAACGACAGCATTACTGAGAACAGCCAGAATCCTGAGACGAGTCCTGGAGACTTGAGAAGACTTGCTGTCACTCAGACTCCAGTGAAAAACCATCAGCAAACGCTGATGTGAAAAACTCTAATGAGTATAATAATAATAATAATAGCAAAAACAACGACAACAACAAATGAATTTAACGTTTTGTCCCATAACCGGAAATATTTGCTGAATATTTATAATTTAAATGAAGACAACAGCAAGATTTTTTTCAGCTGTACTATTCCAAAAAGCATCGGTTAGATTTAAACGTTTTTTTTTTTCAGTAAGAAATTCTATATATCATATATATCTGTGACTCCTTGAGGTGGATGAAAAATAATGTATTTACGTGATGGGTTGAAAGCGCAAATAATGGATAACAATTAACGTCCACAATTGCAAAATATGTAAGAAGCATAATCCTTATTCTGGAATTCAACGATTTGATATATACAAGAAAACGTCGGAGTCCCTCTGAAGTTCACAGACAGAAAGTCAAAACCCGGATGAGAACTCAAATTAGAGTCGCAGATAAGAAAACTACGGCAACAAGCAAAAATACTGAAACAGAACATATTCGAACGAAACAGAAAAAGCACGACAACTAGAATGAAAAATAAAACTAGAAGCGACTAATCAAAAAGTTGGAAGACTAAGAAAATTACAGAGACAGGACTAAACAATACAGACAAAACAGAACATTCCAAAACAACGAAATAAAACCAACTAGTTGGAGAAGAATGGACGAAGACATACCTGAAACTGGATGCAAAAGAGGCAAAAGATTTTGGAACAAAATATTGGAACAGAAAGATCATAACAAAAAAGCCGAATGGATAAAAATGGAAACAGAATTGCGAATACTTCAGTGAAAATACACCCCGAAGCACTGAAGGCAACACTTAAAAGATATCAAACTAGAAAACACCTGGCCTAGATGGCATACACTGATTTTGGTTGAAAAAATTCGCTTCCACCCAAGACAAACTAGCTACCGAAATAAATAAATGCATACAGAAAACTGAGATACCCGAATGGATGACCTAAGGAAATATCACTCTGATCCAGAAAGACTCTCTTCAAAGGAACTGCCCCAAATAAATATAGACCCATAGCTTGCCTACCGATGATGTGAAAAATACAAACGGCAAAAATTAGGGAGGAGATCTACAACTCAATAATAAGCCGTGGTCTTTTCTCCGAGGAACAGAAAGGATGCTGCAAGTGTAAAACTAGACGGAAAAATCTAGCCATGGCTTTACGATATGGTCCCCCAAAGCTGGATATTACACTGTCTCAAAATGTATAAAATATTAAACGAAGTCATAAAGTTTCTCGAGAAGATCATGGAAACCTGGTGAGTAGAATTGACAGCAGGAGGGAAAAGCTTAGCAGAGAAGCCTATTCCAAGGATATGCACTATCACAATTACTATTCGTAATGGCGATAATGCCACTCAATCACATACCCAGGAAATGCACGGCCTGATACGAACTCAGTAAACCGCAAGAAATGATCAACCACTTGATGCATATGGACGACATGAAACTGTTTGCCAAAAATGAAAAAGAATTGAAAACCCTAATACAGACACTGAGAATATACAGTCAAGATATAAGAATGGAATTTGGCATAGAAAAATCCGACATGCTAGCAATAAAAAGTGGCAAACAACACATGACAGAAGGAATGAAAATACCAAATGAAGAAAGAATCAGAACGATCGGAGAAAAGGAAACCTACAAATACTTGGGAATATTTTCCCAAGTATTTGAAGATTTCCTTCAAGTGGAGATAAAAGAAAAATTTTTAAGAATATCTCAGGAGAACGAGCAAGCTACTTGAGACAAAGCTATAAAGCAGAAACCCTGTGATATAGATGAAACGATCAATCACATAATAAGCGAATACAGAAAATTAGCATAGAAAGAAAATAAAACAAGACACGACTGAGTAGACATGGTGATCTACAGGGAACTGTTCAAGAAATTAAAATTTGTCCATACGAATAAATGGTATATGTACAACACAACATCTGTCCTGGAGGATGAGATGTACAAACTCCTCGGGGATTTTGGAATACAAACAGATTAGCTAATCTCGGCCAGACGACCAGATCTTATGATAATCGACAAAAAAGAGAGAACTTGCAGAATTATGGACTTTGCTGTCCCGGCTGACCACAAAGTGAAATTGAAAGAAAGTAAAAAGAAAAAGAAGTACTTGGAACTTTCGGTTGGTTGGTTGGTTGGTTGGTTGGATTTTATGGCATATCAACCTTTGTATGTTATTTAAAGTCAAATCCATTTTTATGCAAATAGTTCTATTTCAAACTATTCAGTTTAGCATGAGTACACAGTTTAATAGTCAAAAACATTCCTATTTCAAGCTTTTCAGCTTATTCAATCAGTTCTAATTCAGCTAATTCAGTTTAGGATAAGTACAGATTTTGTTTACACAGTCAAATACCAAAACAGTTCTATACTAAACAATTCAGTTTAGTGTAAGTAAAATTTCAAAGTCAAAAACGGTTCAATTTCAAAAAATTCAGTTTAGCATAAGCACACAGTTTGAATGAAAGTACAGTTTAATTGTCTAAAACATTTCTATTTAAGGTATTCAGTTTAGTCAAACATTTATAATTCAAACAATTCACTTTAGCGTAAGTATGCGGTTAGTTCAATTTAACCCATAGATAGGGCCCTATCAGGTGCTATCATTCCGAGCTAGAGTGGACCTGAGAGCAATGGCAATGAAGAGGTGCTCCGTATTCCCCAAAGCTCCAGCATCACTGGAACCTCACCATCAGATTGTTTATTGTCATATCATGGACACTCATTGGAAGGAGAGTCTTACCACTCTGCAGAAGTGTAGTCGGTGTATTCTACAGCCTCAGCCGACCGGGCAATACACTGTTAAACGTCAAAACACTTCTATTTCAAGCAATTCACTTTAGCATAAGTACGCAGTTTAAATGTCAAAACAGTTCTATATTAAAAAAATCAAATTAGCATAAATACGCAGTTTAAATGCAAAAAACAGTAAACTCAAACCATGGTTTAATTCTATTTAACCCATAAATAGGACCATTTTCAGGTGCTACCACTCCGGGTCAGAGTGGACCTTGGAGCGATGGCAATAAGGAGTACTCTGCATTCCCCAAAGTACCAGCATTACTGGAACCTCACGATCTGATTGTTTAGTGTCATATCTAGGACAATCGTTGGTGGGGTCTTACCCCTCTGCAGAGAGGTAGTCGGTTTATTCTACAGTCCCAGCCGACTGAGCAAAAAAGCTGTGGGACATGAAGGTGACGGTAATACCAATTATAATTGGTGTACTTGGTGCAGTCAACAAGGGATTTGTAAAAGAACTAGAGGACTTGGAAATAAGAGGATAAGTGGAGAAAATCCAAACTACAGCATTGATGAGATCGGCCAGAATACTGAGAAGAGTCCTAAGGAGACTTGTTATCACTCAAACTCCAGGGAAAGACTATCAGCTAACGTTGATGTGAAAAAGTCTCAAGGAATAAAATAATATAAAAGATACAGGAGGAACTGGCGATTAAAGGAAGAATCGACAACATACAGGCCACATCACTCTTAAAATCAGCTAGGATACATAGAAGAGTCCTGGAGTCTTAAGGAGATTTGTTGTAACTCAAACACCAGTGAAAAACCACAAGTTATATTTGGTGTGAAAAGGAATAAAATAATAATATGGAACAGTAAATCCTACATCATGAATTTTTTTTTTTTTTTTTTCGTTTATTAACACTAGGTCTGACCTTCGGTTCGGGATAGGGGAATTTATTTGTATCTGAAATTCCCAGAGAATTTTATGCTTCTCATTTTCTTGGACAGATTCGGGTTTGTGCATTCACCATTTGTTAGTATGTTAAAATTCTAATCTCTTGCACAATTCTCTGTGCATCCCGTTTCCCATTCACTCATGCCTACGTTTGTACATCTTTTGTTACATTCCCTTATCATGTGATTAAACGTTTCATCTCTATCTCTACATAACCTCCACAAACTTTTCTTTTATGTGTTAATCAGTTTTCGCTTTGATATAATTGACTCTTGTTGCGTTATTTTCTGCTCTTATTAAAAGATGTTTAGTTTCTTTCTTGAGGTTTCCCTTTCTAAGCCACATACAGGTCATCTCTTACACAATCTTCCAATTTGTCGATTGAAATATCAATGTAGTTGTTTTTCTTCCAAATTTGTTTTCAAGATTTTGTTATTTGGCTGTTTCTCCATAACTTGACTTTGCTGCTATTGGTTACGGTAATTAGTTTCTCTTTGCTTTTTTTTTTTTCTTTTTTTGTATTCACTAAGTCTTCGAATTGCTACATCTATACAGTCCTGAATGCTGGTGAGTCCTCTTCCTACTTCTTTTCTTGCCATATAGTCTCTCTATACCGTCTCTCAGCTGTAACGCTTTGTGCTGAGTCATAGATTCCCTTGTCATTTGGTTTATATTTCGGAGTTCCTGCATCGTCCATTTCAAAAATGGTCATAAGTATTTTTAAGGGGAACTGCGCAAGTGTTTATTCCTTCAATGAGATTTTTGGTGCAGAGCTTCGTTTCGAGAAATTTCCTGGGTCTTCTGAGGAACTCTTTTCTTGTGTTTTCATTGATTTGTTTCAGGGTATACGCGTCCATTCTTTGACAGCATTATTATTTTTTTTACTCCTTTAGAGTTTTTCACATCAATGTTAGCTGATGGTTTTTCACTGTAGTTTGAGTGACAGCAAGTCTCCTCAAGTCTCCAAGACTCATCTCAGGATTCTGGCCGTTCTCAGCAATGCTGTCATTTGGATAGTCTCTACCCGTCCACCAACTTCCAGGTCTTCCAGGCCTTTTAATAATCCTTTACTTATTGTGCCAAAAGCACCGATCACAATTGGTACAATCGTCACTTTCATGTTCCACAACTTTTTCAATTCTCTAGCAAGGTCGTGGTACTTATCCTTCTTTTCACATTCTTTCAGTTTTATTCTGTGGTCCGCCGGGACAACAAAGTCGACAATTTTGCAAATTCTCTTTTTTTTTTTATTGATTATTATAAGGTCTGATCTTCTGGCCGGGATTAGGTGATTGTTTGTATGTTAAAGTCCCATAGGAATTTATGTGTGTCATTTTCTAGGACAGGTGCTGGGTTGTGCATATACCATTTGTTAGTATGGTCAATTTTGAATTTCTTGCACATTTCCCAGTGGATCACCTTTATTATTATTATTATTATTATTATTATTATTATTATTATTATTATTATTCACTCATTAGAGCTTTTCACATCAGCGATAGCCGATGGTTTTTTACAGAAGTCTGAGTGACAGCAAGTCTCCTCAAGTCTCCAGGACTCTTCTTAGTATTCTGGCAGTTCTCAACAATGCTGTCGTTTGGATGGTCTCCACTCGTCCGCCAACCTATTATTATTATTATTATTATTATTATTTACTCATTACAGTTTTTCACATCAGCGTAAGCTGATGGTCTTTCACTGGAGATTGAGTGACAGCATATTATTATTATTATTATTTTATAGAATGAGCTTGTATATGTGCCATGCGCTAAACCAAAAGCATATTCTCCTTTCCTGTTATTTCGCATATGTTCCTTCCCTTATTATTTATATCTTTCCCACTGTATATTTATATTAGAAGAAAAAGTAGTTCTATTTTTTTTTTCTATATTTACTCTTCTTACTTCTCGACTTGATGCATTTATCATGAAACCTTCAAGCCATCGACGAACATTCTATAATAAGTATATACTTTAGATATGTTTCTTTATGTCGATATATGATTTTTTTTAAATTGTTATTCTAAGCTCATTCCCAGGAAGTCTACTTTCTGTGTGGTGCTCGTGTTGTTCTCACTAGGATAGCGAGTCACAACGCGTCTTTTAAATAGGACCGTCACAGTGGCAATGGTCTTCTGCATAAATGACTGCCGCAACTCTCGTCCGATAAGAGGTTGTTGTTCATAGTAAGATCTATTCAGTTCGGTTGGCTTGATTTGCAATTACTTACTGAAACGTACGTCTGCAGATTGAAGTGAGTTAATAGTAAAAGCTAAAGATAGAAATTCTTTCTCAATATTTTTAATGGCTGGACTTATTCATTTGGAGAAATGTTTAGAAAACTAGTTTCTCGGGCAATTGTATGAGTTCCATCTTCACTGGCTGAACTATTACTGAGAAATTATTCCTAGTTAAAAGTATATCCATAATATAACTGAAGATAAAAACTTGTAATTATTGGCAGCATTTGGTGGGGGGGGTATTAGTTGTTGATAATTAGTCTTGCAAAATTGATATTTTGTGTTTGGTCTTCGCTCTGTGGTAAAGGCATGTATGCATTTACCCAACCACTCTTCCACAAACTGGATGCAACACAACATCAATGTGTAAGCGGAGTACAGCTGGTTTGAATTCAGAGTTATTCTTCTTCGAAACCAGACCATGGCCAAAAAAAGCAGTGTACCCTTCTATTGACCCTTTAATTGAAGGAAGAACAGATTGATTCATACTTTTCCTTAATGAATTAGCGCGAAATCAAACGTAAACAGCCTCGTCTAGTAATCGAACTCGGGTCGCCGGTTCTATTTTCTTATACGATAACCATTACGCAGCGCATCACTAAAAAGACATATAGCTTGGTGCTAGACTAATCAGGACTTACCATTATCGTGAGGACTAAATTTTCAACAACTCGATAGAGACTTTTTTGGCGGGGGGATCAATTTTAAGTTATGTACTCTGTTTAATTTCCACTATACGTTGGTTTTATACTCATCATCAGCATCAATTTGACTGCAGGGATTTCCCTGACTCTCTCTTCCCATCTGCCCCGGGCCGTTTTTCCAAACTGTGTCAGCTCATAAGCTCTTGCTGGTTGGCCAAGACCGCTATACATGGACGTGGACGTGTTTTATATCATATAGACCCAATATAATAGTGTTTGGTTTCTTTGTTTTTATTAGCATACCGATTTTTGTGTGATATTAATTTCAAAGCCCTCTTTGCAGAAGAACATTAGTGGTACTGTTAACCCATAGCTGGGAGGAGGGATAAGGGGTTCAATACTTTCCCCATTGATATTACTTATTCACCCCCCCGGCTCGGTCAGGATATGACACAAGGTCAATTTTTAAGTGGAATTTAACAGGTTTGAATTCAGTTTTCCTTCTCCTAGACTAGTTGCCTCACCAAGGCTGAAGAACCCAGTCTGTCCTACTATTTACCCGTAGCTGGAGGGAGAATAATTGGATTCATACCTTTCCCAAGGGTATTAGTGCTATGTGAAATGTAATTAGTCTCGTCCAGGATTTAAACTCGTCTCGTCGTGTCCATTTCCCAAGGGTATTAGTCCGAAAGTGAATGTCGTAACGTGATTCGAGTTCAAACTCGCTTACTACAATGTCGCAGATCAGCACTTTAGCCACTACAGCACAGTGACTCTCACCACTACGCCATGGGGAATCTTCCTAAATATAATATGATATAATACATAGGTCGATGTTTGACTTCAGATAATGGCCAGTTTTTCACTTTTATTTCCTTTTACACTGAGATATACTAGAACGACGAAGTCTATTCGGTGATCGGCCTGTTTGTTCGAATGTTTAGTTAGGACACTTAACTACATCTAAGGAAAAGGTTTCAGTACTGGTACAACCTCTTCCGTCAGAGTGGCTTTGGGAGTAACGACAAGTTAGGTAACCTTTAAGGGGAATCTTTTATTTAATCTATGAATTAACTGGTGCGATACATCATCTTAACATAAATAGGGGAATGGTAGAATAAAAAAAAACTGTCCTCAGGTAGTAAATAAAAGGTTTGATCGGATATAAGTAACCAATTACAATAGACACATGGCAATGTCAGAAGGTATAACGATGGTAACGTTCAGAGAACCAACATTAGGACATGAGTCAGATGATATCAGTAATGGTTAGTAGTGTTTTATAGCATAAGAGTCTTTGATGGTTATTTAATGACAAATCCTGTTTATGCATACATATATAAGATATGATTTGTAAACGAATAATTTGTAGTTTGCATTGTTTTTAAACGAGCCAAAACTAATTTATTTGCACACAGTTAATGGATTCAAATCTTGTCATCTAACGATAATAATTCTATTTAATATCAATTATTTGTTTGCACACAGTTAAATGGATTCAAATCTTGTCATTCAACAATAATAATTCTATTTGATATCAATTATTTATTTGCACACAGTTAAATGGATTCAAATCTTGTCATCCAACAATAATAATTCTATTTAATATCAATTATTTGTTTGCACACAGTTAAATGGATTCTAGTCTTGTTATCCAACACTTATAATTCTATTTTATATTAATTATTTGTTTGCACACAGTTAAATTGATTCAAGTATTGCTAACTTACACAAATAATTGTATTTGATATTAATCACTTGTTTGCACACAGTTAAATGGTTTCAAGTTTAGTAAATAATTTAAAAAATCTGCTTGAGCCCTAGATAAGACCCAAACAGTTGCGACTATTCTGGGTCAGAGTGGATCTGAGAGTAATTTTAATGAAAGAGTACTTCACATTCCCGAAAGAGTGGAACATAATCATCAGATAGTTATGTGTCATATACAGAACACTCGTTATGGGGGAAGTCTTACTTCTGTGCAGAGATGCAATGTGGGTATCCTACAGACCCAGCCGACTGGACATGGCATCAGTGAATAATGAGAATGCTTATTTCAGTAATTCAGAAAAGCTATTAATTTCTTGTGTTAATATTGATGATAAATAGGATACTTTACTTAAATAATTGAAGGAGGGCTGCTTATCGTACCAGTTATCGTCGTATGAAATGAAATCGGTGACCTGACTCTAAATCCTGAACCAGAGGGTATATCTTTCACTTTGCACTTGTGCCCTTAGGAAAGGTAAGAACCCACTTGTTCTCTCCCAGCGATAGGTAAATAGTAGGACACATTGAATTCTTTGGCCTTTGTTATCAACTAGTACAGAAAATAAGAATTCAAAACAAGTTTTACTCTGTTTAAAAAAATGAACCTTATGTCACATCCTGCTTTTGTTGGAGGGTTAGATAAACACATACATAAACAATTTATTTTGTTGTGGTTAGCGAACTAGTCTCACAGATAAATGAGTTGTGTGTTCGATTCTCTTTAAATTCCCCTATATTTTCCTCCATGTGCCAAAAACTCGTCGATGTTTAGTCTTTTTAGATGCCTCACTTATAATAGTCAACAAGATAGGTTAAATCTTTTAATAGTGAATTCAGTTCTCACTGAGTGCCCTCTATTTTTGCCTTCAACCAAGCTAAGCTAAGCTTAGTAAATTACTGTACACATGATTTCATATGTAATTTTTCAAAACTTTTGATAACGCAAATATTTTCAGCTAATGGAAATCAGAGAGTAATATTGAAATTAGAGGGCATACAGCGAAGAGTAACAAAAATCAAAAAAAAGAATGAAATATTACAGTTACAAAATATGTAAATATAAACGAATTATGAACGCGATTGCCTAACTTCATGCCATTAAAATCATTCACTTGAAACTGCCTTCAGTTTGTTAATCATGACCTACATCAGCTTTTCAACATTGGTGCACTCTGTTCAATCACCAAAGGATTGGCACAGGAACTGGAGGACTTGGAAATAAGAGAACGAGTGAGGAGCATCCAAACTACATCATTATAATGGTCGGCCAGAATACTGAAAAGAGTCCTGTGAGACTTGACGAGACTTATTGTCACTTAGACTCCAGTGGAAAATCATCAGCTAACGCTGATGTGAAAAACTTACAAAGGAGTAAAATAATAATAATAATCATGATAATAGTGATGATAAATAATATATTGCCAAAAAAAAAGATACGCTCTTGTATTTTTCGCAGATACCACAAGAAAAATGTTGGAGTGAAAAGCCAGTAATATATTGATGGCATGTGCATCTTATTCTTTTACTAAGTGCCACTTTCGTAGTGCTCTCAGCGGCACTTGAAAAAACCAAGTGAAATGAGTGTCGCAATGATGAGCTGATTTTGTGTCGTTTCAGAACTATTTAATGTCAGCTGACCATTATTGGTTGACAGCGTTTTAATAAAAATCGCGGCACTGCATCGACTAAGGCAACAGTTCTTGACGACTCTGGATAGAAACTTAAAAGTTCAAATTAGTCCCCGACCGACAATGCCCTGGAGGTAAGTTAAAAGGAGAAAATGAATTGTACAGTGGATCAGTGTTAACGTGCTAAGATGTGAAGATATATTGATTTGAAGTCTCTTAATTTTTTTTTTTTCATCTAAATCATGTTCATTCAGTAGGTTCATCTTTCGAACTATTCAACTGACAAAGAAAACACTCCCCTACTCAATCTACTGTAATTCGTGTAAATAATAAAATGACGCTAGAAAGAGTCTAAGATTAAGCGGAAATTAAATCATAAGAATCGCTTCAATATAAGAATATTTGTTCTAAGCTGCGAAGAGGCTATATTTATCAGAGAATGGGAGACAGATTGAAGACCTGCAATAAGTTACAATAGTTACGCTCATGGTGTTATAGTTATCGTCGTAGGAAGTGGACCCGAGTTCAAATCCTGTACGAAGCAGTTTGTATTTCAGACAAAACTAATATCTACCGGGAATGGTATGAATCCAACTATTCGCCCTCCACCTATGGGTAAATAGTAGGTCACCCTGTGCTCTTTAATCTTGATATTGCAACCGGTTTAGGAGAAGGAAAACCCTGAATTCAAACCTGACCTATAGAGGGATATGCTCTGCCAAGTTATTCCTGTCAAAGACAAACAACATGAGTCGCACCCTCAAGACCAAACCAGCTTACGGGATATGTCTTCTTCTTTTGTCCATTGGTAAGCTTAGCTTAGTTTGGCTTCCGGCAAAAAGTATAGGACATCTCATCAGGATTGAAATCGGTACTTTACCGTAACTGAATGCGATTTGATCTACAGATGACATCCTAACAGGTACTATCACTCCGTGGATCTGGGGAAAAGGTAACAAAAGAGTGATTTCATAATTCAGATCTCTAGAACTGAAACTGCATCAGTAAATGCAGGTTAAAATCATTCTTTATTAAATTTTATCATCATATCTATTTACATACAAACAAATACACACATACGCACACACACACACACACATATATATATATATATATCGGTACGTGCGTGCATGTATTTAACTCTCTCTCTCTCTCTCTCTCTCTCTCTCTCTCTCTCTCTCTCTCTCTCTCTCTGTATCAAGTGTTCTATCTTATTGACCTGTTTCTTAATTCACTGCAATATTAACCCTTCCTCCAAAATCTCTACGACATGATGAGTAACGGACTTACTCTGCCTCGCTAACCTATGACATGTTGTCAGAGGGTTAATTTGAGTTACCTTAACAAAACTAGGGAGACCAGTCTGTCCAAGTATTTTACCCTTAGCTTTTATAGGTGGAGATTTTTCCCCTGGTGGGGGGATAAAACGACGTATTTTCGGTCCTTATAACAGGGGTGGGGGACATCATGATATTCTGGATTTATGAAGATTTCTCATTAGCATTTTCTCCATTATATGGAAAATTTGATGATTAAAAAATGAAGCTTAATGCAAATACAAACTGCACAAAATTCGTTTGCAAGCTGTACTGGAATTTGCTTTATTTCTCCTTTAAAAAAATCGCGTTATAATGTGTTTGAATACGATTGTATGAATGAAAAGAAAGCATAAAAATTTTCAGTAATGAACATAAATAATTAGCATTAATTTTCAGTAATGAACATAAATAATGATTAGCAACGACAAAATCCAGATTTGCAACTAATTTTTGAATTAGGGATGAAGAAGTCATTGTCACTGTTGTTAAAAATATGGACTGCATTCAAGCTTTTGTTTAATGCATAATCAATGGTCATGACTATGAGAAAAAAATAGCATTCCACAGCTGAAAGACTGCTCTATACAAGGGTGTAATTGTGTTCCCTGAGTCTGTCTGTTAGGAATAAAGAGAAGGCATTACTTTCAGGGTGATCTTCAACTTTGAAACTGCAAACAATTTTCTTGGCTGTTGTAATCGTCGTAAAAAAAACGGTTCGATTCGGTTTTTTGTTTGATAGCATATCAACCTTCGAAATATACCATAGCCAGATACGGCTATGTGTGAAATGGACATATTCATACCGGTACACAAAACGTTCATAATGTTCGTATATATAACATATACGCAGAACATAGGAATCTCGAAATACGAAAAACACTTACGACTTCTTAGTTCAGGTACGAAACCTTTTATTACCTTTGAGTTTAAAGGTTCTTCGACATAAGGAGAGAGATGCACATTCTTTCTATTTTGGCTTTTCCATCTCCCCCCCCCATCTCGTGCAGCACCTGTCCAAGGCCTCCGCGAGCAAGCGAAAGTCAACTGTCTTCTTCCGAGGCAGGACTCAACTCAACTGACTTTCTCAAAATCCCCTAAATCCTCCGCGCTCGCGCTTCCGGTGCATGACGTCATTCACATCCATTGGTCAACCTTTCTATCGGATTTTTATTTTGACATCTATGAACGACACATCCTCTCCGCACGCGCGTTAACACCTGCACTCAAGTTTGTACCTAACTAACCCATGTGCTGAGCCGAAAGGTTCTCAGCCAAACTAAACCCAAAGGCATAAAACGAAATGCCTCAGCCATTATATTACAGAAGGTTATTTAATTTCTAAAGCCATCCTTGTAGAAGAACAGTAATGGTGTATTTAACCAATCGCTGGGAGTTATAGAGTTCATGCCTTTCCAAAAGGTATTAGACAGAAAGTTGGTGGTATAACGAAACTTGAGTTCGAAATTGTTTACTACGACGTCGCAGTTTATCACGTTAGCCACGATCCCTCATAAAAGAACGACGGCTTGGATATAACAAGTTTTTAAAATTACTGAAAATGTATTCATATTTCGGCATTTACTTTATAGGAATTTATGAAACAACATTTCTTTAACATCTTAGCTTATCAAAATTAGGGAATATATTGTATTTGTTTACGGAAAGAAACAGTTTTTCTTTCGAATTGTTGCACTATTTTTCCCCAGATAGCATCTGTAGGTTCGCCATTTATTTCCCGCTTGTTTTACATGATTATAGTGCAGATTATGTGGTGCCTGATTCAAAAGAATAGGACATTTCGCAAAGTTTCCGATGTTGCTTCAACATCTTTGCATAACAATGAGATTACGAATGTTAATTCTCCGATCGATACGAACGCTTGTGCATTGGGTCAAGATTTGCCAATTGGAATAAAGCTTTCCTAACCCGATGATCAATTGTGACAACCATATCGATTTCTTTGATGAAATCTAAAGGGCAATGCTTGATCATTACGATAAAGCCACAAAAATTGGACGACGACCTATTTGGTTGGCCTATGCATAAAGATATATATATATATATATATATATATATATAAAGTAAAAATATATATTTGCATAGTTTTAAATATATGTAAAGAGATATGTATTTACTCAACTCTCCTATTAGTCCTCCCGGCAGTGCTTAGAATATTGTGAACTAATTACTGTGATAGATAATTGTATTTATTATTTCATTATCTAGTTTATTCAAGACGTGAGTTGTTCAGTTACCTTTGAGTGGAAATGAAAGTCAAATTGGAAAGTTCAAGCTCGTTCACCAGCAAATATGATGGAAGACACTTATCATCTCTACACAGAAAGACCAAATGTAAACAATATGGATTCATGTCTTGTCATATTGTGATTGAGGTAAAATGAAAGGATGGAAAGTTGGGGACACGTGTGATGATCGTGATGAAAAGATGCAATAACTTAGTGAGATAACATCATTGTAATGATATACTGAATTTAGAATATATAAAAATTAGTGAATTTTGAAAATTGAATCAATTGGGGCAGTAATCGTTTGGGAGTCTGATGTTGAGTCGGTTGAGTTCACTGAGCCCTTCCGGGGAGTGACGGGGTGGGGTAACCCTGTGTTGTGGCAAGCGTCTCTCTTTTCATTGACCCTTACAACACCTCTCTCTCTCTCTCTCTCTCTCTCTCTCTCTCTCTCTCTCTCTCTCTTGCTTCGATATCTGCATGACAATAAACACCTTCATATCTCGATAATAAAATGACAATTTCTCTCTATCCTATCCGATAACCGCAGATCCTGGGTAAAAAGCCACGTAGACAATTTCGACGTCCCCATGGGGGCCTACGATTTGGCTCAGGTAGCAGACTTAGTGGGGATCTATATCCTAGATACGCTAGGTCGTATTGTCAACTCACAACAAGTGGGACTTTACCGAGATGACGGGATTATTTATATCCCAGACAGTAACGGTCCGAAGACCGCTAGTATACAAAAGAAAATTATTAGGGCCTTCAAACTACTAGGGTTTAGAATTCAAATACCCTCAAATTTAAAAATAGTGGACTTTCTGGACGTCACATTGAATTTAAATAATGGTACGTTCAAACCCTTTAGTAAGAACGATTCCGCCCCTAGATACATAAATATCTCCTCAAACCACCCAAGATCGGTACTGAGACAGATACCCAATGCGGTGAACCAATGAATTAATAAGCGGTCCTCAGGTAAGAAAATGTTCGAGGAAAACAAGAGTAGATATGATGACGCCCTGAAAGACAGTGGATTCCAAGGTAGACTGGAGTACTTAACCCCAGTGGACCTCAATTCGAGAGCTAGGAAGAATAATGGTGGGACCCACACACCCCTCAAGGTAGGTGAGACTATTAATAATAGTAGTCACGGAAATAGACGAGGAAAGAATAGAAATAGAAAAGTAGTCTGGTTCAATCCGCCATTTTGTAAGTTGACTAACATTAACATAGGTAGATACTTTCTACACCTACTAGATAAACATTTTAATAGAGGCAACCCACTGAGTAGGATTTTTAACAGAAATACAGTGAAAATTAGCTACTCCTGCACTAAGAATATGTACAATATACTAAGCAACCATAATAGGAGGCTACTCAATGAGCTTACCACGAGAGATAGGAATCCAAACGTGGAGTCTTGTATCTGTAGGAATAAGGAAGAATGCCCCTTAGGCGGACGCTGCACCACGAGGAATGTCGTATACCAAGCCTGCATTTCTCCTATGGAACAGCAAAGGGACGGAGAGAGAGTCTATATAGGGATCTCCGCGAGAAACTGGAAGCAAAGATGGTACAGCCATAGACACTCATTTTCCAACCCGAAACTTAGGTACCAGACTGCTTTATCGAAATACTACTGGGGCCTAAAGGATCAGGGGCTATCTCCACAAATTAAGTGGAAAATATTAAGGCACTCATCTGCCGCCAACAGCTTCAACAGTAGATGTAACCTATGCTTAGACGAAAAAATTAGCATAATTAACTTCAAGAATAGAAAACTTTTATTGACAAGAGAAATGAGCTTGTCTTTAAGTGTAGACATAGAGGAAAATTTAAATTATCTTAAATAATAAAGAAATATTAGTAAATAATAGAGATCAACCCAACAGCAGATATCACCGAGACAAGGAAAGATAAAGGTAGATAAGGGCCAGATGAACAAGGAATATCAATCCAAAAATAAGGCCTCGGATTCTGGAGTGGTTAATTCCCCTTGACCATTTTTAGGGTAAATTTTTAAAAAATACACTTGACGACAATAATGAATGTCCCCACCTTATCTGGTTTAAGTATCTCGATCCTAATTGAAACTTGAGGAACATCTAAGATGGCAACAGCTGGGTTAATTAACAGACATATCAGAAATAAATATAAATCATATATGAGATAGCCATTAGTTAAAAGATCTGAGTCTGTTTAGAATAGCACACCTGCCAAGTAGATAAACCACAAACAGAACACAAAGTTAAAAGGGACTGACCAGTAGATTAATTCCACTCCTGTTTCTTAATCGTTCTAACATATAATATGTTCACACCCTCAGCTCAAGCCTATGAACGAATGAGTTCCACTTTATGTTTTTTATTTTTATGTTTTTTATTTTTGTATTTTATTTTTATTTCTATCTTTGTTTTCTGATTTTTAATTTTTTTTTAATTTCCTTAATTTTCCTATTTATCTTCTGAATACGAACTGTAAATCCTCATTCGCATCACATCTCTGGGACAATACAGAGCATGTAAAAGAGTCATCCGATGAGACGGAGAATATACCAACAATGTTCTCCGCCGAAATAAATTTATTATGACGGCTTAACCGAGTTTGAGTCTCCATTTAATTGCACTATATGTATGTATATATATATTTTGGATATATCATTGTTACAACAATACGTTCCAAAAATAATTGTTAATTGTTAACGGAGATTTCTTCTTGTCTTTGAGTTGCCAACACCCAGGCAACTTGCTCCAACGAACCATCCTGACCGTCAGAAGAATTTCCGTGTTGATTGTGTCATTCCCCATCTGTGGATCTTTCAAACTCAACATGTACACAGAGGGGATTGATAAACAAACTACATGGAAATGCAAGATGTTGTCACAGAACCAAAGCCACATTTAGTGCCGTTACCAACTATAATATCACAATCAAGTAGCGTGCAGTGTGGTATCACAAATGGTGTCGTGCCAACGATATTATTAAATTTGGCGCCGTTACCAGGTGTGCGTGCAAACAATAGTATTGCATTTGGTGCTGTTACCGTGACGGTCATAATATTTTCTGTGGCACTGTTACTAGGATAAGACCATATTAAAGAACCGTAACAGATATAGTGTCACATTTGGTGCTGGTATCGGTGCCTTGACAAGCAGAGTATTACAGTATGCTGATCGTATACTCTGTCGAAGGGTGAGACCCCACCTCACAAAAAGGAGTGTCCTGCGTATGACATTAAACAGAATCTAATAATGAGGTTCCAAACCTGGATATCTAGAGAGTGCGGGGTTCTCGTTCATTTCCATTATTCCCAGGTTCATTCTGTGGTCCCGTCTATTGGTCAAACACATCTGTTTAAAATTTATTTATATTCGATAGGACCGTGTGCAAAATAAACTCTAAAGAAACAGCAACACAAAAATATGAATATGAACGCGATTCTATGCATAAAAATAACCCTGGACAGATTGACATCCGTCACGAACCCCTTCGTCAAGAGCAGGGTGTGACACAATGTCAATTTTTTGGTAAGTGTGCAGGTGGTTTGAATTTAGCCATTTCTTTCTAAACTGGGTATAAAAAACAGGCTGTCCTACTATTGAGCGATAAATGTTGGCAGAACGGATATATCCATGCCTTTCCGAAGTGAATTAACGTGAAGTAAAATGCAAAATTGGATTCAAACTAAGGTTGCCAATTTCATTTCTTATGCGGATAACCGTTTCGATAAGCACTCCTCCAGTAAACATGAAGGTGTATGATTGGACAGCAATATTATGTTCGGATATAGAGTTTCAAGATTGGAGAATTTGGTTATAGATAATAGCAGATAATATCTACTTTGAATGCCCGATGTTTAACTAGAAATTTTATAATACTATTATGTTTTCATTGTTTTGTTATTATTTTTCAGAAGAGAATTAACTCTTCATTTAAAAAAAAAAAAGGAATGGTTGGATATGTTTACTCATATATTAACAATAGTGTATCTCAATGTTGTAGAATGAATTTTTCATTGAGATTAAAACGAAAACATATTGACATGTAATAGCAGCTCCTATGTCAGTTTCTATCGACTTTGGAAAACAGAGGAGCATATTAAGATTCTGGTGTTTGTATCGACCTAAACCTTCCGCCACAAGCAGGAAGCGACAGAGGGTCAATTTTTAAGTAGAGTACAGCTGAACTAATTTTTTTGGCGGGGTGGTTACAGAAACTTCTTACTCGTACACACACACATACATACATACATTATATGTGTGCGTGGATGTTTCAGTAAATTAGAATGTATCCTATATTCCAATCTGTATTTATCAAGACAGTTTCTCTCTCCCCTTTCATTTCAGTTGAATAATAGCTAGCAAGCTCGCTAGCAACACATACGTATGGAGGGAGAGAGAGACACATACATAGTGTATTGGTAACATTTGTTAATAAAGTGAATTCTGCCCTTGTAATAAAAAAATCAAGAAGATAGCAAAATTGTAGCAAAACCTTTCTTAGGTTTTTTACTTGTGAAATGTACGATTCTTTTGAATTAGGCTCCACATAATCTGCGCTACAATGAAGTAAAACAAGCCGAAAATAAACGATGAACCTACAGATGTTATATGTGAAAAAATGTCCTACAATTCTTATAAATGCGGTTTCCTTCTACAAAAAAAATACAATATATTCCCTAATTTTGATAAGCTAAGATGTTGAAGAAATGTGTTATGAATTACAATAAAGAAAATGCATAGATATGAACATAGAAGTCTTAAAATGATAAAAGATCCACAAAACAGGACTACGTATATCCAGGCATAATCCATTTTATAAATGATAGAAGCAGGATAAGAAGTTCACGACAATCTCCTCTACTAACTGGAAATTATTTGTTGTTAATTCTCAAATAAAATGGAGGAATGATTAAATCTAAAAGGTTGAGTTTTGTTTAAGACGAGAAAAGTTTTAAATAAATATATTTTAATGTAGCAAACTTTAAAAGCAGAATAGTTACTTTTAGGGCCAAATGTCAGACGTTTTTCGCAAATGCTTATATGTAAGAGGACCGCTTATCTCTTGTGCAGAGATTTGTGGTTTCATTTGATTATATAATTGTAATAAATGTTATTTTGTTCGGTGTCCTATTTTGGGTGAGATCTTTCAATAATGTCTCAGAATTTTGAGGAGTTAATTCAAAGTCTTATACTTCAGCAAAGCAGTTTTGTATATGACCAGGTCTGAGAGACTTGTTTCCTTGCGTTAACCACTCGAAAATCGACAAGGATAATTGAAGAACCGTTCATGAAAGGTTACGTTTGTAGTTGTTGAAAGCAGAGAGCGTATTTAATGTAAAGCATCTAGCAAAACATGCTCTCATTGAGTTATAGGTAGGTGTTATGTTTTGAGTGCTTTCCATATCATACCATTACAACTGTCATAATGTCCATTTCCTTTAGGGGTTATACAGAGTGGTCCGGTTAGTCGAAATTCCGCCACCATGTAAGGAAATTTTCACTTCATTTAAAGCTGGAGTCGCTGTCCGATTGAACCACTTTTCAACGATATATCTGGACAGGCAAAGGCAAAGGGCAAGCGAAAAAATTCGTCTAATATCATCGATAAAAACTGGTTGCAAGATGGCAGAGGTTCTTTTAAAATCATAGGTTTTTTTATATGAGGCAAAACAGCTGGTCGATAAAATATTGACACAAATGGAGTACAACGTTGAAATTCTTTTCCCGTTCTCAACGAAAAAATGCAAGTTCCTAGTGCTAATAAAATGCACCATTCGCCAAATGCCGGGGTGAGAAAGAGAGTTGTGTGTCTGGTCTAAGGTGTTCGAACTTAGAGCAGAATTAATAAGCTCTTGGCAAAACATCCGCTGTAACATTATCTTTATCGTTACTTAATATCGAAACTATAAATAAAAAGCAAGTTGTCTCAATTTCTGAGACGAAATTTGATGATTTTTATCATTAAGGGTTTTCGGATTATTTACAGGTGATTATCTCCTTAGGATCTTAGGGAACCAACGCCTATAACCGTTACGCTACGTGTCCTGTTGGTTTCAGGTTCAATCCTGACCACAGGCGAGTAACAACACAGCAATACTTAACACTTGTATCCGGTTATGGCTAATGGAATCAAAACAGGTGACCCCCGTGGATTCAATAAAGGACGTAGTTCGAAGTTCCGCGTCGGTTCCCGAATGCGACAAACACCTGAAGAAAGCCGGAGGACTTATCGGCCAAAACGTTGTGGAAATAACAATAAAGATGAAGATAATAGTCCGAAAAGCCTTAATGATAAAAATATAAAAAGCAAGTTCGACCTTTTGAGTTTGGTCATTTTTCCAGCTATTTTGGAATAACAGGAATGTCATTAATCTCTGATTAGTAAATAGAGAATAATGACGCCCAGTTAGGTCGAGGCTCTATGTAAGTGGAGCCTCAACAATTACTTGGGCTTTTTTTCTATAGAAGAGTGTTTTCGTTGACTGGTACCTGATGTCCTTCAGAAAAAAATTACAAGTCTCCCAGATTTATTTAAGGTGGCTGCAATAGTATGGTTAGATGCACCTCTTTCTACAGTGAAAGGAACAGTTTCGTTAAAAGAATACACCATAATTTTTTCTACTTCAGTTTTTAGGTATCCAAAAGTTTTTCCAGTAGTGTTGGGTAATGAAGAGCAATTGGCTGGTACGAGGTGGGTGGGCATTTTTTTTTTCAGAATAATTAGCAGTTCGCTGGGAATGCTAGAAAAGCGCCCCCCCCCAGACGAATAGAATTAATCTCTTGAGAAAGAGGAAATTCTTTAAGTGATCAAAGTCTCCGGGGGCTCTGGTTTAATTTTTTCCTTGAATGTATAACCAAGAAGGACCACTGAAGAGTAAAAAAAAAACATTTACTATGAATGTAGATTAAATTCGTGGCTGCGTCTTTCGCTGATAGTTATATTGTATATATAAGTAGATAAGAATATGAGAATGAATTATCAATGATAAACTTATCAATTATTCTTTGGAAGCAGGCCACATCCTTTATTACTCCTAACAGAACCTTGCAAAACTGGTATATTTTTCCATCTGCTAATAGAAAATAGTATTAGATTTGTCTTGTGACCAGATGGTGAGTGGATTTTTTGTCTACACTACAATAATCTTTTTTTTTTTTGCACGATGCCACTGTGTTTACTAATTCATTGATCTTTGACAAAGTATGATAGTTTGACTCTAGAAACCTAGAATAGTCTTCCAGCCATATTGTACTTATACCTTACGATTGTGGTCACCACGACTTGGGTTCACCAATGAAGAGGGTTGGGTTCAATGATTCCTTTGGTAAGCAATCTGTTTACTTCAGCTACAACAAATTCTTTGTCCGTTTACAATACTTCCTGTATTAAACAACTACTGTTTTTTCAATGTTCGACAAGGTTAGCAAAAACGGCAGGGAAACAATGAAGGTAGATATTTCCTCAGATTTATGTGCCTTTAAGTTACAATTTTCGCTTAAATGCCTCTTCTTGGCCGAATAGATTGTAATAAAAAAATACGACGATAGCAAGAATGTGGCAAAACCTAATTTAGGTTGGTATTTGTTCATATCCCCGCCGAAATTGAACTTCAGGTTATTTGGCCTTGTATCAAGTCCTGCCGGGTGGAAGGTAGAAACAAGTAACTGTTCATATCCCCACTTAGATGAAGTCCTGCACAAGGCCTTTTTTAAAGCAGAGGCTGGATATGAGCCGAAGCTCACATGACAAGCAGTGCCAGAAATGTTGGGCCCCATTAGCATTCCCCAACTGGAACGATTATGGCACCAAGCAATAAACTTGATCCTGCCGAAACAGGTGAAAGCCTGAGGGGACGGCCCCCTGAGGCCAAGGAGTGACCACCTTAGACTTGGTGAACAAAACCACACCTATCGTTCTGTGTTTCAACAAACACGGCTGACACGTGGGGATAGGAAAGTTAACTGTTAGGGTAGATAATGAGAGTTGTTCTTACGTTCTACCACCATATATATTGCCTTATACCCAAGTAAGTTCAACCCAGTCCCTATCTAAAATGGGCTGTAATCGTCGACTGAGGATTGGCTTATCTTGAAGTTGAGTTTGTTTGTCTAGAGAGTTCAACACCAACTTTTTGCTCAGTTAGTGTGGCCTTGTGACAAATTAAATAACCGTAGATTGTTGTGTACAAGTCGACCTGGCATATAAATCGTCTTCAAAATTTCTAACTCAAAATTCTGGGTTTCGACCACTTACCGTAAGCTACTGTGATATTTTGATTAATGTTTACAGTCTGTGAATCAGCTGTATGAAATGGCATCTGATATAGTATTAATATAATAATTTGTATTACAATTTTATTATTTCATATTGATCTTTATGTTAATTTGTTATTTAAGATCATAAAGTAGAGCTTAAGTTGGAAATGTTTGTAGCAATCGATTGGAGTTAAAGAAAGCGGTTATATCGATTGTTAGGAGTACTGTTCCACTAAAATCCAAATTTTACTGGAACAATAGTTCCCCACTCTGAGGTAAATGTTCACATTGAGCCCTACCGTATAAGCCAACCCTTATTTTTGTAGAGATTTCTCCAGACTTAAAAAGTTGACTTGTGCGGCACGATTTACTATAGATCATGTCAACTGATCCACCCAAGTTTTGTAATTAACAAAAACCAAACTCGGTTTAGGATAATAAACGAGATTTAGAGTTTATCTATTCAAACTTAGAATTTTGTTTATTTATTTGTCTATTTATCGAACAAGGTTTTTACTTATGATTTGGTTTAGAACTGCAGTTCTTTAATCTAAAAATCAAGGTTGGTGTAATTGTGTCTGCGTATGTTCAAGTCAATGAGACTACAAACATATTTGTTCAATATTTTATTGACATTGTTTTGATAAAAAATATAATTATTTTCTGCATTTGAACGCTTGAAATGTCAAGATTTACAATACTAAATTATATAGAATGAATCTAATCAAATAAAAATGTTTTTGGTCTACATTGTGAAATAAAAACTACATTTGTTTGATATTCAGCAGACATTGATAAAAAAAATATGTGAGTTAATTCAATTCTGGGAGAATAAGAAACTCCCCTTTCCTTATTGATGCAAATTGCAACTGGTCTGTTTTTAGAAAATTCACTTATCTGTCATATACTTTTTTCAACACAAAAGACAGAGTCAATTGTTATGTAAAACTATATTATTGAAATGCCCGTATTTTCAAGAAATTTGTAACATCGTTCATTTTTAATACAGTTAGTAGATTATCCTCTTTGGAAAAGAACACATAAAAAGAATTGAATTTTTTAATTTGTCCAATTTTATTTTAGAGTTTCGACACAACTTACAAGTTTGTAATGGGTAAGTTATTTGCGAACATAGTCGAAGGTGAGCCGAAGGCTCTCTTTTCGATAGCTACTAAACCAAGATGTAGGGGAGGACGCTACTCCTTTCCTTGGATTGCCCCACTTTACCCTTGATTCTTACCTTATAATGCTGAGTGTTAAGCAAGGTAACATCAAGTACCATTTTTTGAGTTTGTGGTATGACTCGACCTGGGATCGAACCCATGTCTCCCGGGCCATTGGCAAACGCTCTAACCATTATGCCGGTGTCCTGTTGTAATGAGGAAAATCAGAAAAAATAACAAAATGACATTATTTGGTTTCGTTTGTTTAAATTGTGTTATTCCTTTTAAAGGCATGTTAACTCTTGTGGATTATTCAATGCCAAATATTGTCATATATATATATATATATATATATATATATATATATATATATATAACATTATCTGGTTTTGGATTTCAGAATTTTTAATTTAGATACAATAAAAATTTGTTTAGTTTGTTTGTATCTATCTATCTATCTCAGTCTTCCGATCTATCTATCTATCTATCTATCTTAGTCTGACCATATCTACATATATATGTAATATCCAAAAAAGATGAATTGGAAATGATTCTATTTGAGAATATATAAAATGATTCTTATAAATCTCCCAGAGTGCTCAGAGGAAATTTCCATCTAATTGAAAAAACTCAACAAGCTGTCACTTGGCTATAATAAATTCATTTCTGCGGGCAACTTAACAAGCTTCTTCAGATAGCTATCTCTGATAGAGAGAATTTTTTCTTTAGTTTTTCAATGGATTCTTACTTGTTTAAAAACAAAAAGTACAAAAGATGTGGGTAAGAAGTTGGTGTCAAAAATAGATGAAATTCCATTGTCTGGTGTCATGTACTATTAAGTTTCTAAAATTTTTGCACAACACACAAAACCTTCAGCAACTAAAATCTTTTCAATCACTTTACCTATTTTAAGAAAAAATCTCTGTTTACTTATTTATGGAAAACGTGGCGATTGTAAATTACTATCATTAATAGTGTTATTATTATCAATGATAAATTACTATCATTAATAGTGTTATTATTATCAATTATTTATATTTTTATTATTAATACTTTAAAGTAACTATTATTACAGTTATTGCTAAATTATCATTTTACTCTTTTAAGAGTTTTTTAAACCAGCGTTTGCTGATGGTTTCTCACTGGAGTTTGAGCGACCGCAAGTCGCATTATAAATAGAAATACTAATACTATTAATTTTATCCCACTGTTGTTATCACTATCAATGTTTCATATGACTTCAAATCTATTTTTATGCCGGCATTTAAATATGATTTAATTATATTCATTTAATAGTTAGCGAGTAAATTTGTTTTTAATGATGCTTGTTTTTTCTCCAGACAAACGTATGGCTATTATTGAAGCTTCCAGGAGTAGAAGATTTTTAATAATTCTCCAATTAATTTGTGGAGTTAGACTAATATCTTACAAACTCCAAAACTGCCTCGATATGGCTGTTTCGTTTCTGAGGAAAGGGTTTGGAAAAAGAGTGTCTATGATTGTAGAATCTCCGTTTCCAATTTCCAGTTTAGATTCCAATATAAACCCTCTCCTCCTTCCTCTTTTCCATTTGGAAAACAGTTGCTTTGTTGACCACTTTTTCGGAATTACACATTCCTACCATGGGGCAATCTTCTTTATTTCTACAATTACAAAGTAATTTATTTGTGTGCTGATTACCTATTAGCAATTTGTCAATTAAATTTTCATTATTATTATAAATTATTTCGAAATATTATTTTTGCAAGAGTAAGAGATTTTTAGTTTATTCCGATCAAAAATTGTATTCAAAGGGTAAAATCTTTGTTAAGATGTCTATCTATTTTAACTTAAGGAAGGACTTGCTTATATAAGTATCAGAAGGTTTACGAAAAGTGGAATAGACAAGATTATTGTTCTTTTCCTATGTTTAGTTTTATTTATTATTAGAGTTATTATTATGATCACTATCTCCAAGTCTATAATTACAACAATCGTTACTACTATTGTTGTTGCTATTAATTATGCTGTAGTGTTCAGTAACTTTATTGTTTATAAGTTGCTATTCTAGTCTTTGTTGGAATCCACCTTTTCTTGCGCCTCATTATAGATCCAATTATTTTCATCGAATATTTTTGATTAGAAGATAATCTATTAATTCTTATGTCAATTGCATTTGGTATATCTTCGATTATTGATCTAAAATGTTGGAGTTGGCATTAATGTAAGTACGTGTTTGGTTATCTATATAAAAAAATTAACTAAAAAAGATGAGTTTGATATTAGTAATGGTGATTATGGCATATGTTTTCCTTGATAAATAAATAAATAAAAAGAGTGATTTTTTTAAGAAATTAGATAGGTTAATTTATTGACAGGATTTTAGTTCTTTAGGGTTTTGTGAGTTGTGTAAACGTTTTAGATCCGTAAGGATACATGACACCAGACAATGGGATGATATTCGTTTTTGACACGAACTTCTTGCCCATGTCTTTCTATTCCATTTCTTCTTTTTTTTTAACGACTACGAATCCATTAAAAATATATACTTTTTCTCTCTCCATTCTGCGATGGCTTTATGAAGAAGCCGGTTTTTCTTATTGAGTTTTCAGCTGAAATAAATTTATAGTAGCCAAATGACGGTTTATTGAGTTTTTTTTTCTATTCTCTCTCTCTCTCTCTCTCTCTCTCTCTCTCTCTCTCTCTCTCTCTTTATATATATATATATATATATATAATATTATAACAGTGTGGGTTGTCCCTATCTCAATTTGTGGGTTTGTGGCAGACCAAATGTTATATAATTTGGAGAGTGCTCAATATCTATGATAGAGTAATTATATAATGATGATTAGTAAATATAAATTCGTTTTTACATACAGGTTGGAACGATAAAATTGTTGCCCTAGAAAAGACGACATGATTCCATTTCCGTTTAATGAAAACCGGTTTTCTTTTCTTTTTTTTTTTTTTGTTGCAGACCATCTATTAGTTGGCCAGTTGTGTACAAATCCCAAGAGTGATAGCAGCCTTCTATCATGTCTGAAAGTGACACAATGTTCAACGAGTGAGATCGGAGATGCGCCGCTGTGCAACTCATGCTTTCTACTGATCCAAGTTATGACAACAGGACCATTGCCAGCACCCTCAAAATGCAAATCCGGACGGTTCAACGCTTGAGGGCACAGCCCAACGCATAGGACGACCCTTTGCGGGGTGGAGCGAATGTTTCAAGTAAGTGCCACATCATGCCACCTCACATCTTCGAAGTCGGCTTGAAAGTCAACACCAAAGTGTACCTTAATGTGCTGAAGAGTGTGGTGATCCCCTGGTACAATCAGGTGGCCGGTGGCAGACCTTGGGTGTGGCAGCAGGATTCGGCACCGGCCCACAAGTCCAAAGAGACCCAGGCTTGGCCTCAGAAGGAGGCTATAACTTTGTACCCTTCTCTCACCGGCCCCTCTCCTCTCCCGACCTGAACCCGCTCGACTACTTCGTTTAGTCAAACGTCGAGAACATCACCAACATGACCTCCCACAACACCAAAGCAAACCTGATCACCGCCATCCGCCGAGTATTCACCGAGCTCCCGCCGGCGCTTGTAGAAAAGGCATGCTCCCAGTTCTGGATCCGTATCGAGGCGGTGATTGAGGCTGAAGGCGGCTACATTGAATAGATGTCAGTTCTACTATATAATCAAGTTACCTGCATTGATTTTTTCAATAAAAGTTTTAAAATAAAACTGTAGTGTTGTTTTCTTTAGGACGACTATTTTATCGTTTCACCCTGTATATTTAATCGCATGGAAGCTTGTCTGCAACCACAGGTTCCATGACGTCTTATAAACGACAATCATCAGGCTGAGAATGAAAGATATTAAAGAAATCCAACAAATCGAAAAATACAGTAAAAAAAGTTAGAATTGTGTACAACTCTTTATGTGTGTGTGTGTGTGTGTGTGTTATATTTGCGTATTATTGTGGGTGGACATATAAGTGATGTTAAGTATGTGTGTGTATGAAGATACGTGCGCCGCGCGGCAAATCTGAGGTTGTCTCCTGGACATATGAGGCGCAATGTGTAGCCAAAGTCGCGACAGATTGACTGAGTTAAAAAATAATTTTTTTTTATATATATCCGTGTGTGTGTGTGTGTGTGTGTGTGTGTGTGGTGATTATTTTAACTAAGGAACAAATTATCATCATCATTGCATTAAGAAGAATATAAAATTATAATTTGTAAGCATAATTGACCAAAGAGTATGGTGGGTCAGAATCGCAATAAACATCGTGGTGATAAAACATGTTATATCGTAATATATTACGGAGTATTATGCAATATTAGTATTTTATTGAATATGATTTGTGTTAAATTGCAATAATAATTTGTATTAGTTATGATGGGTTAATAATATATTGCGTATGCATCATTATAATCTTTGATCGTATGTACGTTAGAAATATAGCGAATATATTGTCAGAAGACGTTGCAATAATTGTTTATATTAGCAATGTGTTTTCTTTTTTATGTGAATGAGTGTGTAGGGTGAGGATTTTAACTAACGAGCAGATTATCATCATTGCATAATTAAGAAAATGAATTTCTGATTTGACGTCTAAGCATGATAGGTTTGAGACATAAGAATTATACATGGAAAGTTGTGTTGGATTACAATGATAATTTTTATTGACTGTCGATGTTGTGTTAATGTTCTATTATTTATACATTATTGTAATATATGACGGTGTGTGCTTGAGAGATATGTAAAATATACTGTGTGGAGATGTATTTCTAACACTGATGAAAACATGGCTAACATAATGTCAACAGGTTGTCGAAGTGCATGGAGATGAATATAAAGATTTAAAGGAGGAAGTCGGTACATACGGTGTGTTGGGTGTATTTTGGGGTTATTTGTGGGGGATTTTTAGTTGTGGAGGTGGTATACTCTTCCATCACGGAATACATACTTGAGAGAGCTCAAGAATTAGCATCTCAGCATGTCTCACAAGATGATATCAGGATCATGAAGCATAGCCGCAAATCCTCTATCAATAAGCCTAGCACTTCCAAGGAGGGTTAGAGCCTGGGGGAAGGCACCCTGTCTGTCTTGGTGGTGCAACGCGAATGCTAGGCCTCCCCGACATCCGCGCCAGGCAGCTTCTGGCTTCCATATATATATATATATATATATATATATATATATATATATATATATATATATATATATATATATGCAAATTTCATTAAACATAATAGACATTTTATGTCTACATATTTTCTTTTGGATCCGTTCGAATTCCCGTATTACTTTTATTGTATTCTGGGGGAATTGATTTATGTATTGTCCATAGTTGCATGTATCCCTAGTACTTTCTGCCCGACTTTGGGCCATCATCAGGGGAGGATCTACTACAAAAGTGATGTAACTTTTGTTTTAGCATATTACAACTGTGTAAGGGCGTCTTTGCCGTTGAAGGTTTTTGGCGTTTGTTTTTGAATGTGATTCTATATTTAGTGCCAGTAGCTAAAGACATTTAAGTACATTAGCACTGGTTTGAAAATTAATTCTATTAAGTGTTGGCTGTAGGTTTCTGATATGTAATGCTTCGAGAATCTGAAGTTTTTGTTTATTATTTTGATGTTGTCGGTGAGAATTTTTTATCGTAACCAAATGCACTACAATTACAAATCCGATGAAAAAATCTTGAAAACATTGATTCACAAAAACATACTCCCCACTGATCCTAATAAAAAAATAAAACTCGTTATATATTATAATAAGTTTAAAACCTCGAATCTAGTCATTAGAAATAATTCCTCTCCCTCGATTGGAGTTTTGCAAAAAACCAACGTTATATATAAATTTAAATGTCCTTTAGGAGATTGTATCTCTGATAATAATAATATATATGTTGGTTTAACCTCAACTACC